>MU390468.1:0-19389 GCA_022578715.1 Nemania sp. FL0916
ATCGGAATAAATTTTAAATAATTCTGTTGTTTTTTTTATAAAAGGTTTTTATTTTTTTAATATTTTAATAATAATTAATAATTTTTTATTATAAACTGGATATTTTAATTCGGTATTTTATAACGTTTTCGAATAATAAATTACTAAGTATTATTTTTTATTATCTTTTAATTGTTTAAATATTCCGGCGATCACGCCGTTTAAAACGTCCGTTTTTAATTTTTTTCTTTTTATTAAGTTTAATAATCGTATTATTAAGTTAAAAATAACCTTTAATTTTAATATTTCGAATACTTTTTTAACTTTTTTTAAAATAAAGAATGTTTTTTTTTCGTATTTTTTAGTAATATATTTTATAAAAAATCTTATTAATATTCTAAAATTTTCAATTAAAGTTCGTATATAGTTTAAAAATCCTAATATTTGTTAAATATTAGTAACCGTATACGGGTCTAGTATTTTTTAATTACGTATTATTTTAATTTTTAATTCTTATATTTAGATTTTCCCGGGGGTAATAATAAATCTTAAAAAATTGATTTTTTAAATATATTATACGTATTTTTTTACGTTTAATCGTAATTTTGTTCGTTAAAGTTTTTTTAAAACTATCGTTATATGTTTTTTATATTTTTTTAAAGTTTTCGAATAAATAAAAATATCGTTAAAATAAATAAATATAAATTTATTTAAAAACTTCCGAAATACTGTTATTATTATACGTTAAAAAGTTGCCGGGGTATTACGTAATTTTTAAAACATAACTATATATTTATATAATTTATAAACCGTTCGTATAACGGTTTTTTATTTTTTTTTTTTTGTTATTTTAATAATATAATATTTATTAAATATATTAAATATAATAAACTATCGGGTTTAATTAATATTTTTTTTTATTATAACGAGAAAAATTAAAAAATATCCGTCCGAGATTATAATTACGTTTAATAAACAATAGTCCGTTATTATTCGCTATATTAAGTTTTTTTTTTTATTTCGAGTTTATTTTCCGTTTTTTATTTTTAATATTAATAAAACCGGGTAATTATATAATAATTCTAATTCGCGTATAAACTTTCGTTTTAAGTTTTTTTATATATAATTTTATAAAACTTTAGATTTTTTAAAACTTATATAATAAATTTAATATAATCTAAATTCGTGTTTTTTTTTTAGTAAGATTCGGTAATTTTAAAATCCGTATTTAAATAACTCGTTTTTTTCCGGTATTTTAAACAAGATTTTATATTATAAGTATTTTTTTAATATCCCGATTTTTTCCGTTGTTTTTTATATTTTATTAATATTTTTAATATCCTAAGTTATTATTTTATTTTTTTATCGAATTATCGGGTCGTTAATTTTTAATTATTTTATTCCGAAAATAGCGTCGTAATTAAAAATATTTATAATATCGAATATAATTTGTTTTTTATATTTTTATATCGATATATCGAATAGTTTAGTTTTTTTAAACATACGACTATTATTATAACTTGATTTATTCTTATTAAATATTGTAATTTTATACGATTTGTTTTTATATTTTTAAAATATACGATCTTTTTTAATAATTCGGGGTAATATAAAGTCGATTTCGGATTTTAAATTTACTAATATCCGATATTTTTTTTTATTATATTTTATTTCGATTTTTATTTGTTTTTATAAACTGTATTATATTTTTTATAAAACTTTTATATTTTCGGTTTTTTATCGTTTTAATAATAAAAACTATTTTTATTTTTTAATTTCGTATTTTATAAAACTATTTTTTAAACTTTTGTTTTTATTATCGTATATTTAAAATATTTGTTATTTATATATTCGTACTATTGTTTAATTTAATAATTATATTATTACTATATAGTTTTTTTTAATCGTAATAATTTTAATATTACTCGGAGTATTAATAAAACAAAAGTTTTTTATTTTATAAATAATAGTTTAAAATCGAAATACAAATTATATTTGTTAGTTTTATTATTATAAATATATTTTTTAATTATAACTAATTTATTTATAAAAATATATAAATATTTTTTATAAACACGGGGTATTTTATTATATAATTAAGTTTTATTATATAAATAGTTATATAGTTTATATTTTTTAATTTTATAATTTTTTTTAAATTTTAATTTAAATTATATTTTATATAGTTTATAAATAATAAAAATATAGTATATATATTTTATACTAATTATTTTTTTATTTTTATTAATATTAAAATAAATTTTTTAAATTTTAAATAATACAATATAAAATAGTTTTTTGTTATAATTATATAGATTTTTTTTTTATTTGTATTTTTTTAATTAAAAAATTTCTAACTAATATATTTTTTAACTTGTTAATATTATTTATAATAATAAAACTATTTATAAAATGTTTAATATATTTTTTTATATAAAGTTTAAATTATTTTTTTTTTAAAATTTTTATTATATAGTTTATAATTTTTAAATCGAATATAATAATAATATTTTTAGTTAATTTATTTTATTAATTTTTTTAATCTAAAATAATATTTATAAGTTTTTCTGTTTAAATTATTATAATTAAAATATTTTTTTTCGTTTAAAATAAAACTATTTTTTTATATTATTATATATATAATAACCGTACGTTTTAATTCCGATTTTAAGTTATATTTATAAGTTTTAATATTGTTTTAAACGTTTTAAATTTTTTAATTGTTTTTATCGTTATTGTAAATTTTTACAACTCGGGTTTTTCGGGTTTTTTACGCTTTTTTTTAAAAAACTCCTCCTTGTTAATACTAAGTTATATTTTTTTACAAACTCGGATATTAATATTTATAATATTTTTTTTTTTATATTAAAAATATTTTACGTTAGATATATTTTTTAATATTTATTTTTATATTATATTTATTTTTAATAACTTTTTCCCCGGGTTTTTTTGTTTTATTTAAGTTTTTTAAATTTTATATTTAATTTTTATAATACTTGTTCGTTTTTTATTTATATATTTATCGAACAATCGTTTATCCGCTATAATTATATTTTTTACATATTTATTAAACGTTATTAATTTATTATTTTAATATATCTCGTTTTAAACTTAGGTTTTTAATTTATTAAAAAATAAAGTAAATAATACCGTTTCGGGTAGTTTTAAAATAACTATTAGTTTTTTAAACTTTATCGTATAAATTACAACGTTTTTAGTTTATTTTAACCAATATAGTAGTTTTTTAACATGTTTTGTTTTTTTTTATCGTCGAACAAGTTTTTTATATAATTTTCGAATCCGGAATATATTACGAAAATTTTTTTAATTTTTAATTTTTGTTCGTTTTTTATATTTTTTAAATAGTTTTTTAAAATTAGTTTAAACTATTCTAGTATTATTTTTATTAAAAATTACACCGTTATTATAATCTTTTTAACGTTTATATCGATAATATTAACATATTAGTTTATATATAAACGTATTTAAATAAAAAACGATTTAATATCCGTAATTTTATTATAAGTTCTAAAAAATATAAGTTTAAATTTTTTAATATTTATTATATTTATACTAAACGTTCGTACTGTTAGTAATACTTGTTCTAGTTGTTTACCTGTTAATCTAGATAAAGCTGTTATATTTTATTATAATAATACTAGGTCTTTAATTATTTAAATACTATAATCCTAGGTCGATTTTTCGTAAGTTTATATACTAGAATTAACAAAAGGTTCTTTTTTTTTTTAAATTCTTTTTCGTTTAAATTTTCGTTATTAAAATTGTTGTTAAAATCGTTATTATTTAAGTTTTTTAAAGCTTTTTTTATAAACTCGTTGTTTAAAAGTAGTTATTATTCTATCTAAGGTTTAAAAACTAAAGGTGTAATATTTAGATTTGTTATTATAATCGTATTTTTAATTTATTTTTATAATTATTTTATAATAAAAACACTTATTATTATTTGTTTTTTTACTTTTTGTTTTTTAATTTTAAATCTTATAACTTGTAAATAAGTTTTTTAAAATATCCGTTTATTAGTTTTTCGTAACTAGGGTATTTTTCAAATATACTTTTTAGAATCTTTTTTTTTATAATCTCTTGTTATTAAAACTTTTTTATACCGATATCCGTTTACTCGTTCTAAATCCTATTAATTAAAAAACTATTAAAATATAACAGACTTTTTATATAACAATATAAAAGTACGTACGGGGTTTTAATTTATAAATAATAATAAAAGCTTAATAAATATCCGTTAAAAAGTTTTTAAAATATTCCCCGTTATTAAACAAAAAATCAAATAATTCCGAGTTTAAAAAATATATTACTTAATAAAAACTATAAATTAAATTAATAACTAAAAAACAAAAACGAGTAACTAGTTTAAAAAAAATCGTAATATTATATAAAAATAAAAAACGTTTTCTTCTGTTTATTACGTTTCTAACAATCTTTTAGCGATTCTACGGATTCCAGTGATTTTATAAATTCTAAAGATCTAAAGGATCCAAGGGATCCCGGGGATCCATATCACGTGATTTCTCGGTCCGATAAGTAATAATTAAGATACGGGCGCCTGTCCTAGTAGGGCAGGCCTGGAGCAAACCCTAGATCGTAACAATATTTAATTTATTATTTAAATATAAATAAAAAAACTTTAATTATATTATAATTAAATTTATTAACGTTGTTTTAAAAAAGTTTAATAATATAAATAAGTTTAATTTAAATTTAAAAAATTAATATATAAATATTTAAATTAATTTTAAATTATTAAAGCATTTTTTATAAACTTGTTATTTAATATTAACGTTTTTCGTTTTATTTTATCGAGTTTTTTAATTGTTTTATTAAATATAAACGTAATAATATTATTATTTTTTTGTTTTTATAAAATAAATTTATCGAACTTTTTATTAAATTAATAATTTATATTATTTAATAAAATATTATATATTTTAAAATTTATTTTAAAAAAGTCGTTTTTAAACTTATTAATATTTTTATTAAAATACTCGTTTTTATTAAAAATTATATTTTTAATAATAATAATTTTGTTTTTATATAAAAATTAAATATAATATATATTAAAAAATTAATATTTAATTAAATAATTTATTTATATATTAAAATTAAATTTCCGTTGTTTTTTTTTTTTTATTATAAAAATTATAACGAAAATTAAATACTCGTAAGTTTTTAAATACGTTATAAAAAATATCCGTTTATAATTTATTATTTTTTACAAATTATTAAAATAAAAGTAAAACTTTTCGTAAAAAGCTTTTTAAACGTTTATTTTTTTAAACGTATAATTATATAAATATATAATTATTGGTACGATTTTTAATTAAAAAAAATAAATAATTTATATTTATTATATATTAAACTTGTTTTATATTTAATTATACAATTAATTCGTTTAATATTATTATTTAAATTTTATATATATAATAAAAAAGTTTTAAATTTAATATTATAAATTAATTAAATATATTAAATTAATTAAATAAATTTTTAATTTATAATAATAAACTCGTTATTATATTTAATTATTTTTATTTTTTTATTATAATAATATTAAATATATTTAATATAATTTTCGAACGTTATTTATAATATAAAATAAAATTTATTATTTAAATAATAATTTTAAATATATTTAAAATATTTATTTATAATTAATATTATTTTTTATAAATGTTTATTATTTAAATTATCGAATTTATAAAAATTAATTATTAATTAATTTTTAATTTTATATATTTTTTCGCGAGTTTTACGTAATATTTATTATTATATTTTAAATTTAATATATGTTATATAATTTATAATACGTATTTTATTATTAAAATAAATTTTAATCGATTTTTTTTTATATAAATTAATAAATAACGTAATAATTTAAGTTTTATATAATTTAATCGTTAATATTAATAATATATATTAATTTTCGATTATAAAAACCCGGTATAAAAGTTTAATAGTTTTTTTTTAATATAAAAAACGTGTTTTTTAAAACGAATTAATAAAGATTTTATAATAAATAATTTATATTGTTTTTTAATAAAATATAAAGTTTTTTTTTATTTATATTATAATTAATTAAATTTATTATTTTAAAATTATTTTTTTTTAAAAACGTTTATTAATATTAAGTTAATAATTATATTAAAATAAAATATTAAATTATATAACTTATATAAAATAATATTTTCAAACTTATATATTTTAATATTAAACTCGTTATAATTATATATATAAATTATATTATTTTTAATTAATATTATATTTTTAAAATTAACGTTTTTTATATTTAAAAACTTGTTAAATTAATTAAATATATATATATTAACTTTTAAATTTATTATAATTAAGTTTTTTAAAAAATAATATTTTAAATTCTTTTATTTTATGATAAAAAAAGTTTAAATTCGAATTTAAATTCGAACGTTTAATAATTATAATAATTAATTTTAATATATAAAATTATTAAACTTATTAGTTTTAATTTTTTATTATTATTTTTATTTATAAACTTTTTTTATAGTTTTTTAAAAAAAATTTTAATTAATTATATATTAATTATTTTTTTAATTTTTAATTTTTTAAAACTCGAATATAATAAAAGTTCTTTTTTTAACTAGTTTTTTAATAATATAAATAATATTTATAATTATTATTTTTTTATAAAACTCGGTAATTATTATTTTAAAATTTAAAATATTAATTTCGATTTTTAAATTATAAACTTTTTAAAAAATAATTATTTAAAAAAAATAAATATAACGTAAAATTCGTTTAAAATTAATAATAAATTTAAAAAATTTATTAACGTTAACGTTTTCGACGTTAATTTTAATAATTTTATTTAATTATTAATTAATTTATTTAATAAAATTTTTAATTAACTTTTTAATAAAATTATTAATAAAAATTTTATATTTAATTTTATATTTAAATTTAAAAATTTAACGTGTTATTATCTTAAATTTTTATAAATTATTATATTATTATTTAAATATTTAAAAAAAATTTATATAAATAATTTAATAATTCTCGGTTATTATTTTTCGTATTTATTTAATAAATTTAATAAATTTAATAAAATAAACAAAATAATATTTTTATTTTATATCGTATTTTTATAAAACGGATTAATATTAAGTTTTTTTAATAAAAATAAAATCGTTTTAAATTATTATATTAAGTTTTAAGTTTATATTATATAAAAAATCCGAATAATTAAAAGTTTTTAAACTTTTTAATTATAATTTTCGTATTATAATATTAAAAATTAAATATTATTATAAATTACGAGATTTAATTTTAAAAATAAAGTTTTCTTTTATAAAAAAAATTATTAAAAAATTTAAAATTAATTATAATATTTAATAATATATTAATAAATTTAATAATTATTTAATAATTAACTTGTTTAATAAAATATAAAAATAATAAAATTTTTAATTATTAAATTTAAAATAATAATAATTAATTACTTTTTAACTTTATATAATATTTATAAAGCTTGTTATTTATGATGTAATTAGCTCTTTCCGTAGTTTATAATCCAACAATATATAGCACTTCTACCCGGAGCTATTGACAATGTTTTTCCTTTTATACAAGTTCAACATCAATTAGTCCGCTTGGGTGGCTATCTTGTTCTCGCAGCTTTCGGGCGAACCAGGTGAGCATCAAAGCCTGACGCTGACTTCCAGAATCACAAGTATTATCTTAAATTTCACTAAGAGCTTCCATAAAGTGTCACTGCTATATTGAACTTTCTTGAATGGATATTTACCGCCATTTTTGTCGTGCCCGATGTCCTGAGAGACTTGAAGCGGACTAAATGAACGAAACCTTGTGTTCTTCGGCGATAACCATTTTAGCTCCTCTGGGCTCGATAGGTCCGCACACACGGCAATTACACCGATCATAAAAAGTGTAGGCGCTGAAAACCATGTCCGGCTAGGCACCGGGCAGGCGTATTATATTGATGATGATCGTGATAATAGCCGGCCCTTACTGATGCACGAAGCAGGTACTTATTTACCGAGTCTCAGGGGCATGATTCCGAATTTAGGTAAGCTAGAAGTGGTCTAGCGCCAAGTGGGTGACTAAAGCTAGCTCAAATTCAATTTAGTGTGGCTCTCTAGGCACTGGCCACTACTGCTCTCTCCTTACCAGCTGTGGGGCGCTAGGGCCATATGGAATCCCACCACTAGAGAGGGCTATTAAATAATCTTCCCTTTTAAAAAGAACAAGATTATTAGTGCACCTTAGTGTTGATTATCAGGGTACCCTTTGGCCCGTTTCAGCTTAATATAACTAGTTATTAAATTTTTTATATTGTTAATTATTATTTTTTATTATAAATTTAAAAAAATTATAAGCTTTTTAATTTATTAATAAGTTTTTTAAATTTATAAAATTATATTAATTTATTAAAATAATTATTTTAAATATTATTAATAAAATATTATTATTATAAAAATAATAAAATTTTTATAATAATAATAATTAATAAAATTAATAATATATAATAGTTTTAATTATTTTAATAATTTTAAAAAAATTAATTTAATTTAAAAAATATTATTTTTTTAAAATAGTTTTAAATAAATTAATTATTTTAAAATTAAAAATAAAACCCTGATTTATTAATTATATATAATAATTTTAATAATTTTTATAACTTTAAAAAAATATAATAAATTTAATAATTTTAATTTTTTTAAATTTATAATAAAGCTTTAAAAAGCTTAATTTTTTTAAATTTATAATAAAAAAAAACATTATAAAAAATTTAATAACTAGTTGTGTTAAGTTAAAACGGGTTAAAAAGTGTACTAATAATCAAGACTAAAGTGTATTAATAGTTTTGTTCTTTAAAAAATCGCTCGCTCTGGCTACCTTGCTCTAACCCGCCATAATCCATCAATATATCCACCTTTTAAGGTGTTTCCATCCACTAGTCCATCACAGCTCAAGAAACTGTCGCTCAAGTATCGCTCTTTCAGATTTAAAAATCTTCAAATAAAAAGACAACAATTGATTAAATACTCGTTTAACAGTAGCTACGTGTATAATTAGTAACTGATTAATTATTCCTTTATCCTATGAACGCTTTCGTATGTTTGAAATTCGACAAAATTTTCGAGCGGCAGTCTAATTATCGCGCCCAGCCGTGTTTCTGCGATACCTACCTGCTATAAGCTCCGACCTACATCGGCGGCAATGATACCAACCATTCCCCGAAAGCTCCAAATCATGGAGGGGGCTGACAAAGTTATAGACCTTGGTGAATACGAACATCTATTCGTTAAATCCCTAACGATACTGAATATTTCATTGCGGCGATCAAACCCCGAGCTCGTTATTGGGGTAAACCCATATTGAGCGATCCTGAGACCATAGCGAAATAGCACGTAATCATCTTGGAATCGGAGTCGCATCAAACCCCGATGTACCCCAAATTGTGTATTATCAACGAGATGGAAATACCAAGCTGCCGGATCGACCTGACTAATACTATAAAACCCAGCTTAGAGAACGATGAACGATGAGCTTATATACAATCTCCGACAGACAGCGGGACTGTCTGGCTTTTACTAGGTAGCAGGAAAATCTTGGCTTCATCCTCCAATGAGCAAGTTCGAATTCAACGATTCATAATGGGTTATTGGTAATCAGATGCATCTCAATTTCTCTTGTCGCCCTGCCCACGGCATGTATAAGTAGCGATGAGAAAGTCGATAGAATACCTCATGATGGAAGTGCACATCACATACACACACTCACATACCACTGGAATCATACTCGCCCCTCTCGATAATCCTTGGCACATTCAAAATGAGATCCGCAACTATTACCCGCACTCTACTCTTGGGCCTCCAGGCATCGCTCTCGACGCAGCTATACATTCCAAGCAGCACCGACCCAAATGCGACGACATATCCGACCCGTACCATCGGGGGTGTAACTGTTATTGACACTAAGCTCGTGCGCGAAGCTGAAGCATTCGCACGTAGTCATAGCAGTGACTTCGTCTGGAACCATGTCGTGCGTGGATGGCGTAAGTAGTGTCCAGTTGTTCCTCGCCGTCCTTGTTTCCAACTCATCATGAATAAGGTCAACAAGAATCTGAAAGCAAGCTAATGTGAAACACTACAGTCTACGGCGCTCTCATCATCTCGCACAATGAGACTCTTCGTGCGACCGTGGATATTGAGGCCCATGCCGTGGCCGCGATATTGCACGACCTGGGCTGGGATCAAACACCCAACTCGACAACAGTGAGCTCTTACCGCCGCTTCGAAGTCGACGGTGCGATCGCAGCGCGCGACTTCATCCGCAGCCATAACCACGACCAGAAGACGTGGGACAGCCACCGGCTGCAGCTCGTCTGGGATTCCATCGCTCTGCATACGCAGCCCCTTATCTACCCGTACAAGGAGGATAACGTTGCTGTTACTGGCGCCGGAATCCTCATGGACTTCTACGGCCCGTCGGCAGGGGTGACGCAGCAAGAATACGATACTGTCCTCGCTGCTTACCCGAAGATCGAGTTTGCGGAAGGGATCAATCAGACTTTCGTCTGGCTCTGTGAGACTAAGCCCAACACAACTTATGGTAAGCTTGTCGTCATGTCTGCTTCGGCTCATTTAGGGGCGAACTCAGCGGCAATTCCTAGAGTCGGTGAGAGTGCTAATGTCATAATAGATACCTTCATGCAACCGTGGGGCGATAACTATGTTGCCAACTATACGTCTAAGGGAAATCGGGTCTTTGACACGATTCTCACGAATTCGGAATGAACTGTATCGTCTACGCGGCTGAGTTTTGTTCCTCTTGTATGGCCGTAGCAGGGTAATAATCTGATATATGGGACATCGCGACAGAAAACAGTAGCATTCTCACGATGGGCTAGGTGATAATTATAATGTGAAAGAAGAGGATTGTTATGTATTGGATCAATTCTAGTTTTATTGCCATGATTACTTAAGTCACGCATCGCCCCTCGCAAGTTCGCTTCCAGACTGGGGTTCTGTTGCTCCCTCCAGGGTAAAGAGTGCTTCCTTCGGTGTTAAGGTCTCACTTCAGCTGGCTTTCATCAACGGTGTCGACCAATAGGCATCTCTAGTAACTGTCTCTACTAAGCACTTCTTTAGGTGTCGCTTCAAGGTGGGATTCGCAATGGATCTCACAAGCGATTTTCGCAAGTTGGATTTCGCAAGCGAGTTTCGCAAATGACCCCCGCACCCGCGCATAGGCATTATTACAGATCAGAAAGATTCTTTCCAACTAAGAATCCCCGACTACGTGAAAGCACATCACAGTGAGCATGCAATCACAGTGACAAGAGTTGGCGTTTAAATTTCACATGATCGTTGCCATTGGCGCGAATTACCCTCAGCGGCGACCTGCGTGTTTGAACTACGGCACTTATACAGGGGGCCAGTGTTCGCGGGGTAATCCGACGCTACTACAAATATGAGAGCATATGACGGTTCCATTGGCTGCAGTATTTGAAGCATTGAGTTAGAAGTGTTTTTTCATCGATCTTCCCTGTCTTTCCTTGATTCGTGTAAAGAGATAGCCTGCTTCAGATCAAAATTCCGTAGCTCAATACTTGAATTCCTGGCCAACAAGCTTCTCGCTCAGCGTCCACAGCTTCTGTACACGCTCAGGGCTTCGCAGCTCCGCGTCTAACTCGAGGATGTTGCTATTCTGTAGGAGCGCGGGTGACTTGGCGGGGAGATCTGGGTCCAAGGCCGCAACGAGCGGCGTAGCGGCGATCTGCTCAAACGACTTCATCCTCGGCTCTTCCCACACGAACTCTTTCCCGGTATTCTCTAGAGTGACAGAATGAATTTCTCCAAAATCATCCCATGTAAGATGCGCCGCCAGCTCCGTGTCACCATTATATCCAGGGTGAGCTGCGAATGCGGTGATCCCGCGCGACTTGAGGCGCTCAGTTAGGCCGAAGGCGAATAGAATGTTGGCCGTCTTGGCTTGCCCGTAGGCGGTCCAGCGTTGATACGTCTTTCCGCCGGAGAAATTGTAGTCTTCGAAGTTGACACCACTGATGTGGTAGGCGGAACTCGTTAGGTTCACGATGCGAGAGCCGGTGTTGGATTTCGCCGCGGCGCTCTCCAAGGCAGGAATCAATAGATTGGTCAACAAGAAGTGGCCCACGTGGTTGACGGAAAACTGTATCTCAATTCCTTGCTTATCCAGAGTGTAGTCTTTGATTGTCATATTGCCTGCACTATTGATCAAGACGTCGATCTTGGGGGTAAGTGCCAGAATCTCGGCCGCAGCACGTCGAACCGAGTCGTGATCACTCAGCTCGACCTGAACAAAGGACGTCTTGATGGAGCTGTCGATCTCCTTGATTCGTTTTAGCACGGGATCGACCTTGCTAGACGAGCGAGAGGCAATCAGGATATGCGCTGGCGAGTGGCGGGCTATTGTAAGTGCCATCTGGCTGCCGATGCTGGGCTGCCCTGCACCTGTGATAACATAAGTGCAACCTTTGATCTGGGAGGAAAAGGCTTGCGCAACCTCATCCTGAGTGGTGAGCCCGTCGAAGGTTGGCATGTTGAAAGGTTCTGGTGTTGTTGACGATGATATTGTTCGTACGAAGTTGTCTGCTATGGCACTTGAGAACCAGCTGGCCGGGGTTTGCCTCTTTTTATATTAGAACACATATCTCGAAAGTATTCAGCTTGAGGCTCATAGTGAGTCCTTGATCATAACGTGATAGGATTGTTGCCTTCTGATAAGTCCGAAATGAATTATATGGATTTCCAAGCAGAGACATTACGTATGGGGCCCGGGCTTACAGTCTTAACGCCGCATCCTTCCAATACCCAGCTGCCCAATCAACGTAGTAGTCAGCCCTCTTTGAATACCATTTCGGTACCGTGATGCTGAAACTGGACAAAGGACCATGCATGTAGCTAGATTTACCCAATCAAGTTCTATTTAAATCGTATATGGTACGCCGACTAGGTGCATCTCCCTACTTACACAAGGTTGCCGCGCAATGAGCAGGCTGAAGGTGTGTTGCATTGGTCCTTGCGATCTACGCTCCCGTCGGTGATAAGTAGGGCTCCTTGATCAAGTAAGCAACAACGTAGCACTAGGCAAACATCAGTCGTACTTTAATCCTATGTTGAAATGGATGTTCTATCCCACGACAGGATGTCTTGCTTATTATACGATGAACTTCCTCAGGACGCACATATTAGAGTACTACTATTGATGTGTCCGATTCGGAACTTATCTCAAACTAGTCGTGATGAACATCCTTACATGAAAGCGTAGTGCATCGGTATAATCGCTTGCTACATAAAACAGTCAAGTAACATTTCCCATCACCCTTTTCTCGCTTATCATCGCTCGATTTTCCTTTCTCATTCCGTTTAATGAGTTCTCTGTACGATAAAAATCATCCTTGTAGCAACGAGATAAAACGACGTTCGCTAGCGAAGCGTGTATCACGCGCACGCCGATGGAAAGATGCACAGCTGGGCTCGCCTAACTAATAATGCAGCAATACTGGCGTCACCTTTTCGTCTTGCCAGTCTGAGTGCGCGTCAAGCGAGCCTATAATCTGCCCATGAGCGCCGGTCTCTGATCCAAAGTTTTTGGCATCTAGAAGCAGTGATATTCGCACGCCACTTGATTTCAAGCACAGACCGCATTATACGCAGGCTCCTTTGTGTTGCATGTGATAGAGGTAAGCCGACGATGATTTAGAAATCCGTATCGACGTTTGATTGTTACTGCTTGTCTAGACTTGTCGAATGCTCACAAAGGACTCTTCGACCCATCGCGTTCCTGTCTTGAAGCAGCAGCAACATAGTTCGGCAACAATCCTGGGGGCCGATAACCATTAGGTCGGTTAGAGTACTCTACAGAGACTTCAATTGTTTTCTGAATTCCCACTGCAGCATTCCTTCTTTCCAGAGATGGTCGGATGTCTGGGTTAAGATTTCCGCTGCGAATGTTTCTTAATGGGATGATACTAGTCTGGCTCCCGATCCCCCCCTGCATTCCGTCTCGCTCGTTCGGCTCGGGAGAACCACGGTGTGAGTTCAGGCGACTTATTCTAGCCTTTGATATCTCATAAGCCGATCTTATGAGTGGGAATAGTTTAACGAGAAGAGGCCGGATCTGCATCAGGCAGGCGCATAGAATGGCCACGCCCATTTCCGCGACTGTCCACTTCGTTGCCCGGATCTCATACCCATCGAGGCTCTTGATTTGGGCGGATACCGCCGCAATCCGACGTACTGTCGTTACCGTGACACTAGCGATGTGGAATTAGTTGGGTGTGGTGAGGCGAGAGATAGCACGGGGAATGACTTACAAGGCACCGAGACCTAATAAGCATGCCAAGGCGCATTTCTGAACGCGTGGAATCTGGAGGGCGTAAACCAATGGCATCGGGATGACAAGCATCACCAAGTAAGTGAGGATAGATATTCCAGAATTGATGTACCAGAATGCTGCGACGTCGATGCATCGTTGATCCTTTATTCTCTGGTACCATGACATCAAAATCGGTTTGCATTGAAATACCGAAGCTAGTGTGACTGCGAAGCAATAGAACCCAATAAATAATAGAAGACAGCGGCAGGTCTCTCTGAACCACTTGACGTGGCCGAATATACGGAGATAAAAGAGGACAATGGACGCTTTCGAAAGATTCAGCGATATCTGGTACATGATCTGGAAGAGGTAAAACGTCTGCGAAAGAAGTTAGCCGATGGCTTCTCGTGCTGCAGGCTCGGCTGGCAAGAACTATGAACTGACCAGCCTAACTTGCTCCAAGTTATACTGTGATAGGAGAACCGCATGCCTCCCATAGCCATGATAGCATGCCCACAAGATCAATATGTCTGCTGCCGTTTCGAACATCTAGATGTGAGAGTAGTGTCAGTTGTTGGATCAGTATAATTCGACGTCAGTCCCGAAAGTTCTTACAAGGGATAATATAATCGTGTAATCATCCGCCCCAAAGCCTCCTCCCGATCTGTATCTTAGCCAGAGCCTCACACCTACGTTGACCGGGCAGAGGAATATGAAGATCCAGGCAGGTTTGGTCACCTCGATGCTGTTATCTTGTCGCATGATTGAGGGGTCAGATGAGGTGTTGTATAGCGGTATAACAGGATAAGTCATGACAAGCGACTATAAAAATAGCCGTATGTTCTCAGGATGAGTATAATAGCTTGGGGTGGTTGCACAGATTCCTATTGGGAGACGAAGAAGTTAGGGATATATATTTTGTATCGGATGTTGTATGCGACTCAGACCAGAACAGGAGCCGCATACGAAATGATGGAATTCTCAAGATCAAGTGCGCATTGGATGCAGACGTTTTAGTTAGACTTTTCAGGGTAGTAATGTGTCAAAACAGTGTATTAACGAAGTAGGATAGAAACACAGTCAAAATTAGAGGGGGCTATGTACGACCGTGTGGGTGACATAGTATCATTGGCAGAGCATTAAACTTTAAGGAACAAGATGGAATTTCAAGACAGACTCACCTATCGGGCTTTTGAGTAGCGTTACATCTTTCTCGACAGAACCGACGGGTCGACATGTGGCATATCACATCTCCGGAACTTGGGTCGGCTGAAGGGAACGTAAAATGATAATAGGAGCTTCTAGAGCGCGACGTTCAGTCTCATTTTATCTCAATGAGTAGATACGTGGGCAACCGTGAGGGAGCTAGTTCGCATGCCAGGCTCACACAATGAAGGGCGGGGAGACGTAGTATCAAATGCCAGTATTCCCATCCTTATCTATTGGATTAGTATGAGGGATGATCAAGGTAAGCGTTTCATGATATACACAAAAGAGGAGACGCGGAGATTATGTGCCACCCTGTTCTTCAACCCCGGATCTGTGCGCCCATCATCTATTCTTCTGAGATTCGTACGCCTCTACGCAGCAGAATCATTGATATTTGAGTAGGAATTTCAATAGATATGCGTGGTTTCATGTTAGTCTAGTTGATTATGAATTTTGAAAAAGCTGCTTAAACAACCATCTAATGTCATGTCTGCAATTCAGCGGTAATTTTGACAGCGCACGTGAACGGCCAAGAACAAGGAGATAATTATGCAAGGGGTAGGCCCATTCGTGTGACGAAACATCCACAATCGTAGGGGATTGCTCTGAGTTTGACACGACCTGTGGACATCGCAATTGCTCTCTGATGTGTCCGTGTCACACAAATATGCGCTAGGGTAGGGTGGGGTGAATACTTGTACCAGAGTAGCACGCCTCACTTTTTTCTATAGACCTATTATAATAATATCTTAGGAGAGGGGAAGAGACAGCACTGTGATTCGTCGTGGCCTCGGCAAACGACGCTTCATGCTCCCCCCCTCAATATATGATCACCCTCGTGCGTTTCTCTCTCTGACTTTACCAATCAAAAGGTATAGATCGAGCAGTCCAGCCAATTATGTTGTTTGTGGCATCTGTGAACTGGTGGCAAACATGGATAAGCGATGTACGGTCTGCCGGCTCGTGGCACGTCGTCCCGCTGAAATACTTCCTAAGCTGTAATATTCTCCGGAACATGTCTGTCTCGGTCACGAAGTCGTCCTGTCGTGGGCGATTTTCTCTAAATTTAAAGACAGAACGAGTCACTTGTGACAACTCTAAATTTGCATAGTTTCGCCGAGCCCTTTATAGGCCTATACATATACGGAGCTGGTTATGCTTCTCTTTAAACCTTTCGCGTAGCGGTCTTCTAGTGTGTCAGGTGCAGATCTACGCTGGGGTGGCTATAATTAGATGCTTATACATAGGTTTGTTGGGTCTCTAGTCCACTTGTTTGGGAGGTTCAGGAATCAACTGATCTATCTACAGAGCCCTAAACTACAGTACTCTTTTGCAGCGATCTGCCTGTTGACACCCTTATATTCACTCTGTAACAAACCGCATGATTCCGTTCTCTTTAAACATGTAATATACACCCTTTACTTCATTGGAGCCTATCCGTATGCTCCTTGTTAGTTTCAGGGTCAATTTGCTGAAGGGAAGTTTGTTTCTAGTGAGAACGCACAATTTTTGAACCAAAGACGCTCAGTATCGCGATTGGGCGTCGTCTGGGAATTGATGAGGATATTATAATGTTCCCGTCCTCACTTTTTATTCCAAGCCCTTCATTGCGAGCTTTCGGCCCACAAAAGCTAGCCAAAAGCCGCAGCATTCCATCAGCACAACGGCTAGGCAGCACCCCTGTTTCTTCATTTTCAGAAACCGCGGTGGTCATTAGAAGGAAGCAAAAATCGTCGATATCGGGGGGCGCAGCGTCGAACGGATGAAGCTTCAAACACTCTGGACATGCGAATTTATCGGGAAACCGGTCTTTCGCGTAGAACATTAAGTATTCGTACGTATCCCAGTGGGAGTCTGGGATGTGGTCCCGAATGTCATTCGTGTACTTTCGGAATATGAACCGCAACGGCCGGCAGGTTTGAGCAAGCAGACCAAAGTGTTGTGGTTCAAGGAATCTTGCTACGAGCTGTATGAGCTCGAGGGGTAATTGCAAAAGGTATGACGGCTTCCCCTGTGACATGGCCTGGGTGGGGGTCATATGGCGTGCTTTTTCGAGAAAGTCCATATCGATCAGGATAAGAGACTAAACAGAAGGCTCTTGGTACGGAGTGGGTTGTGAAATTTTTGATTGCGCGACTGCTTCTTGGGAGAATTCTCTGGCCGTTGTAATGTTTTCAAGAATTGATGCCCTTGCTGATTGATGCTAGGATAGCCGACGGTGGCTGGACTGCCAGCAGAAATATCAGCAGTATTGTAATTGATATAGAGCGTGGACAGGGCCACGGTACGTATATGAGAGAGTGCAGAAGGTCAAGCGTCCGACTTGACAACGTTTTTCTTTTGCCTTGGAGCTCTAGTGGTGTCGCAGTGTAGTGTTGTAGTGTTGTAGTGTTGTAGTGTTGTAGTGTTGTAGTGTTGTCCTGTGATAGACAGCTTGACTAATGGTTTGGATAGCTTGTAGAAGGCAAGAATGTGACAAAAGAAGAGATTCTTTCTTAGAAATCAATGAACTGAACTAACCTAGTTAAGTAAGCAATGTTGTCTGATATTGTTAGGGGAACGTGTGACTCATAGGCCTATTCAAGAATGTACCACACGTCCTTCGGGACAGTCCACTTGTTCAAACAACTTTAGCTCAATATCACCAAAAGATTACTAGTTGTTAGCGGCTAGGGCTAACTAGGTGGTTCTAGTGTTTAGGCTCCAAGAGTGGAGTGTTCTATGGACTAAGTAGATACATATGGCCTAAAAAATCTACATTAAAGCAAAGTTTATTAAAATAGCTTGTGTAAACTTAAGTAACGTTATTTTTTAAATAATTAACATTTATTATTTGCGAATTTAAAATTTAATATTTATAATATTTACGAATATATAATTTATTATAATAATTAATAATTGTTTTTTAATATTAAAAAAAAACTTTTAATTATAATAAATAAATTATTTATTTCGATTTATAAAAACTTGTTATTATTACGTGTAATTTAAATTATAAAAAAATATTATTATATTATTATTATTTTTATTATTATTATAATTATAATTTTATTTTTAAATTATATATATTATATATTTTTTTTTATATTAAAAATATTTTTTAAAACTTATAAAACTATAAAATTAATAAAACCGAGTTTTAAAAAAACGTTAAATAATAAAATATTATTATTAATATTAATATTAATAATTTTGTTTTATTAAAAAAAATTGTTTTATTATAAGTTTAATTATTTAAATTAATTATTATTATTAATTAAAAATTATTATAAAGTTTTTAAAAATTATTATAAAATATTAAATTTATTTATTTTATTTTTTTTTTTTTTTTATTTTTATTTTTTTTATTTAATAACGATTTTAATTTTAATTATAAATTTATTAAAAGTTATAAATATAAATATAAATACGTTCGAATTAAAATTAATTCGATAGATTTTTTTAAATTAATTAAAAAGTTAAAATAATAAAAGTTTAAATATAACTTTATTAAAAAAAACTTTTTAAAAAATTAAAACAATTAATTAATTTATTATTAAAATTTATTTTTAATATTAATTATTATTAAATATAAATAAAACGAAAAAATTAATATTATTATTAAATTTACGTTAAATTTAATTATTACGAATATTTATTAAAAAAAATTTATAATTTTAATTTAAAATATTATTAAAAAAATAAAAATATTAAAAATTTTTATTCGGATTTACGGAATAATAAATAAAATATATTAATAAAATTTATAAAACGATTTTATTATTTATATTTATAATAATAAAAATTTTATTATATTTTTTAAAAAATAAT
>MU390469.1:0-18733 GCA_022578715.1 Nemania sp. FL0916
ATTATTATTATTATTATTATTATTATTATTATTATTATTATTATTATTATTATTATTATTATTATTATTATTATTATTATTATTATTATTATTATAACTACGTCGTTTTTTAACGACGTATTTACGCTGTTTAAAATTATTAATTTATTCGAAAACGGGATATTTATTTTGTTATTTTATAATATTATTATTTAAATTTTAAAACGAATAAATAACGCGGTTAATATAATCGAAAATATTTTTTAAAACGTTATATAATATTAAAACGATATAAAAAACTTTTAAATATAATTATTTAAGATTTAAAATTTTATTTTAAATTAAAACTTATAATTAAAAAAATATTTTTTTTTAAAAAAAATAATATAAAAAATCGTAAAATTACGTTTATAAATAAATCGTTAAAAAAAATCGTAAATTATAAAATAAAAAAAACGAAATAATATAAGTTTTAATAAAATTAAAAATAATAAAACCGCGGTTTTAATATATAATTAAAATTAAATCGTAAAACTTCGTTTAAATAATATAATAATAAATAAATAATTATAATATTAATTTTTTATTTATTATATTTTTAATTAATTTTTAAATATATTAACGTATTAATTTAAAAAAAAATAAAACGTTTAAAAAATAACGTATACGTAAATAAACGATATTAATAATTTAAACGTAATCGTATATTATTAATTTATTATTTAAAAAATAAACGTAATTAAAATAAAAATCAGCTTGTACGATTTTTTAATTTTTAAAAATATATAGTTAATTTCCGTTATTAACGAAAAATTCGACCGCGTTATCGTGTTTTTTAAACCCGGTAAACGTATAATAAAACAAACGTTATTATACGCGTTAATTATAATCGTTATTAAAAACGATAATATAAAAAAAAACGCTAGCGTATAATAAAGTTCGGATAAACTAGTTATTATTTAACTGTCGAAATTTAAATTTATAATTAAATATTTATACGTTAATAATATAAACGCGTAATTTAAAACAGTTTTAAACAAGTTAAATTAAAACGCGAATTATAACGTAATCGAATTATTAATAAAAAATATTTTTAAAACGAAATAAAACTTTTACGTTCAATATTATTAATTATAATTAATATATAAATTTAATATTAAATATTTAAAATAAAAAATTAATTAAAATTATTTTATAATTAAAATAATAAAACGTATATATTAATTAAAAATTTACGTCGAAAAATAAAAAAATATTAAAAAAAAGTTTTCCGATATAAAAAAAAAACCAACTTTTTTTTAAAATAACGTAAAAAATATTAAATTTTTAAAAACGTTCGAAAAACGAAAATCGAGTTATTAAATAATAAGTTTATTATAAATATTTTATATAATATATTTATATATAATTTATAAAATTAAATAAATTTAATATTTATACGGGTTTACGGAATATTTCGTGTTTATTTATAATATAATATTTATATTAACGTTATAAAAAATATATTAAATACGAAATAATTTTCGGAATAATTACAAATTTTAAAAACGATTTCGGAAATTAAATATTATTTTAAAAATTTTAAAACTAATATAATTTTAATATAAAAATAATTTTAAATTAAAAATAATATATCGGATTTAATATAATTTCGAACGATTTTATTTACGTAAAAAAAAAAGATTTATTTATCCGTTTATATTTTTTTATATATTATTAATAAGTTTTATTTTATAGTTTACGTTGTTATAATATAATTATAATGTTATAAATTATAAATTTATAAGTTTATAAATTATAAAATATTATAATATTATTATTATATTAATTACGCGTGTATAAATATATAAATTAATTAAATAATATAAAGATTTTTTTAATTAAAATAATAATTATAAACCGTATAAAATGCGGTTATAAAATTAAATAATTTATATAAATTATAAATAAAAAATAATTAATTAATTAATTTATTAATTAATTTATTTATTAAATTTATTAAATTTATTAAATTTAATTAATTTAATTAATTTAATTAATTTAATTAATTTAAAGTATTATTAAAAAAGTATTATTATTTTAATTAAAAGAGCACTTTTTAAATTGTTTTAATTTAATATAATTAATTATTAAAAATTTTATAATATTACTTTTTTTATTTTTTATTATATATATATAATAATTTTAATAATTTTAATAATTTAATAATTTTAATAATTTTAATAATTTTAATAAATTAAATAGTTTTAATAATTTTAATAGTTTTAATAGTTTTAATAATTTTAAAAAAATCGAATCGGTTTAAAAAACATTATAAATTTTTTTAAAATAGTTTTAAATAAGTTAATTGTTTTATAATAAAAAATAAACACCCGATCCGTTAAATACGTATAATAATTTTAATAACGTTTATAATTTTAATAGTTTTAATTATAATATAATAATTTTAATAATTTTAATTATTTTAAATAGTTTTAAAAAGTTTAATTTTTTAAAATTTATAATAAAACTATAAAAAGCTTAATTTTTTTAAATCTGTAATAAAAAGTAAAAAGTGTAAAAAAAGGTAATATTATAAAAATTTTAATAACTAGTTACGTTAAGCCGAAATAGCCCGAAAAGTGCTCTTTTAATTAAAATATTATAACAAGTCATTTATAACGTTATAAATAATTTAACAAGTTAATAAATAATTTAATAAATGAGTTAATAATTTAATAAATTAATAAATAACTTAATAAACTATTAAATATAACTTAATAGTTAAATAAATAGTTTAATAAATTATAACTCGAAATTTTAATCGTTTTATAATTTTAAAATCGTTTTTTTAATAAAAATAATTATATTCCGCGAAAAAAATCTAAATTTTATAATAATTACCGAGATTATTAAAAATAATAAACGATATAAAAATTTATAATCTGTTTTTTTATTATATAATTTATAAATAAAAATAATTTCCGTAATTATTTCAGAATTTAAATATTTTTTTTTAAAAATTATATAATTATTTTAAAAATACAAACTATTATTAAAATTATTTCGTATACTTTTTTTATAACATTTATATAAATAATACGAAATATTTCGTACGGTATATTAATTTTTAAAAATTAAAAAAAAAAAACAAAACTAAATAATTAAAAAAAATTAAAATATTTAACGTATTATTTAATAAATATTAAATTTATTATAATTTTATTTAATTTTTTTATTTTTATATTCCGTATAAAGTACCCGATAAATTAAAAAATTATAATTATTTTACGAAATATTTAATTAATTTAATTAATTATATTAATAATTATAATTATTCCGATATTTTTTATACGTTTAAAAACTTTATATAATTTTTATAACTTTTATAATTTTTATAACTTTTATAATTTTTACAACTTTTATTAAAATTTTTATTAAAACTTAAATATTAAATTTATTAACTTACGTTGTTTATAATTTTAAATTTATATAATTTAAACTATTATATTATATAAATTAATTAATTATATTTTTTTCGTTTTATATTTCGTTTTTTATTTCGTTTTTAATTTTAATTTTTATTTTATTTTCGTTATTTTTATTTATTTTTATTATAGTTTTATTTATTTTAATATACTGTTTAATTTCGGCTTTTCGGATCGCTTTATTATAACCGTTTTTTAAACAGCGCTTTATTTTTTAATAATATTATTAATTATTTTAAATCTTGTTCGAAAAAAACATCCGTATATTAAAATAATAAATAATCCTTATCTTTTTTAAACTTCGCTTTTTAATTTTATTAATATTAATAAAACTACTTCGTTTATATTAAAATTTTTAATTATTTAATATAAAATAAAACTGTATTAATTTTTTTTTAATATTTTTCGGTTATATTTTTTTTTTTTTTCGCTATATATTATTTACGTGTACAAGTTAAACAAACACGTATTTTAATAAAAACGTTATTATTAAAACACTTTATTAATTGTTTTAACCCGTAATTCGGTTATATATATTTATTTTAATCGTTTTTAATTACTGTTTTAAAAAAATTAAACTTTTTAAAACTATTAAACTTTTTAAAACTATTGTTGTTTTATTTAAACTTTTAAATTATTTCGTTATTTTTTAAAAATCGTTAAAAGTTTTATTAACGTTATTATTATATTTTCGCGAATAATGACTTTTATAACAGTTTTAAGTCGCCGTATACGGAATATCGAAAGTTTTAATAACTGTTGTTATAATATTACGTTCGTTATTTTAATAAACTTTACTTTAGTTTTAAAAAAACCGGGATTATTAAAATAATAAAAAATAATATAACGATTTTAACCGAAAATAAAAAATATAATCGTAAACCGGGTTAAATAATATTTAATAATCGAACGGAAATTTAAACATCCGAGTATTAAAAAATATAATAACTGTCGCGATAACGAATAATTTAATAATAGTTTTAAAATAAAACTTTTTCGAAAAACGCGTTTATTATATAAAACAAGTAAAAAGCCGTTTTAAAAAAAAACGCGAACTCGCGAAACGGGTTAATTTAATAGTTTTTTAACCGCGAAAATAATATTTACGTAATAAGCGGAACTATTAATAAAAACAAAATTAATATTTAATAAAACAATTTTAATTTTAATAACGTTTTTTAATAAAACTAAATAATTTTATATTTTTTTTAATCGTTAGTTTTTTTTTTCGTTAAAAATTTTAATTAAAAAGTTAAAATATAATTTTTAATATTAAACGTAACAAGTTTTAACAAATAATATAACTTGTTATAACCGTTATTTATTATTAAAAAAGTTATTAATATATTAATATTTATTTCGGAAATGTTTTATTATCAGAACTATTATAATAAATATTTACGGTCGAAATTTTATTATCGTTTTTCGTGTTTATTTTAACGCGATTTAATACGGCTATTTAAAACTACGTTAATTAACTGATATTTTCTTTTTTTCCCCGACTATCAGCGTTAATATATATTTAAATATAACTAACGAGTAAAATATTTAAATCTTTTATTCCGGCCGGTATTTAATAACAGTTTCCCGTTTTCCCGAAAAGTGTTCGATAATAAAAGCCCGTTTAAAAAAACGGTCGTTATTTTAATAATGTTTTATAAAAAAACGAGCTCTTTTTTATAACCGTCGAATTAAAACTATATAAACTCGTATATAATAAAATAATATTTTAATTTAAATATTAAAACGCGGATTTCAATTTATAAATTAAACTTGTTAATTTAATACGCGAGCCGGTTTTAACCGAACGTTTTAATTAATACGAACTAGTAATACTACGGGTATAATTTGTTATAAAAACCGAAAACGTTAACTAATAAAAATAATATTTAATTATATACGTAAATAAACGTAAAACTATCGAAATTAATTAAAAAATTAAAAAAAACATTTATTAAACAAATATAATTGTTAATATAAACGAACTTTTAAATATTAAAAATTATTAGTTTTTTAATAAATTTAACCCGTTTTATAAATTATTAATATCTTATTTCGTTATTATTATTATTATTATTATTATTATTTTTATCGTTATTATTATTATTATTATTATTATTATTATTATTATTATTATTATTATTATTATTATTATTATTATTATTACTGTTATTATTATTATTATTAACGATTTTAAAAACCGTTTTTTTATACTTTTTTAACTATTGGAAACTTTTTTTTTTAATAAAAGCTTTTATTACTATATTAAACTTTACGTTAATAATTAAATCGTTATTTATATTAATTTCGATTAAGAATCCGTATAGCCCGATTTTAACTTTAATACGTTTTATTTCGCCGAACAATAACTTTTAAAAACTTACGTTTTTAAAATTAATAACGTCGATAATTTATATACGCGCGTTTTTAAAACTTTTTTTATTTATTTTTAATTAATAATAAATTCGCACGTTAATTAACCCGTATATTAAAAAATAACTAAATTTGTATATAACGATTTGTTTATTTATAATTTTAATAAACGTCCGGGAATAATAACGGATTATATTTTCGAATTTAAAACCCGTTATATTATTAATTATAAGTTTATTAATAACTGTTTTTTCTTATCGTAAATCGCGCGGTTTTATTTTATTATATTAAAAAATATCGAATAATCGATTAATTAAACGTAAAAAATATTATATTTTTTTCTTTTTTAATATTGTTTTTATATAATAAAATCGTAAATTTCGAACGTTTATTTTTTAAAACGTTTTTTTTTTCGATAATAATAAATATTTTTATTATAATTAATCCGAACGTTGCGATTTTATCGAATACGTTATTAAAATATTTTTTAAACCGTTTTATTTTTAAATATTAATTTGTTTTAATACGGAAAACCTCGATCGTGTTATTATTTTTAACTATTAAAACGGTAATTTAATTACGAATAACGACTTATATTAAAAAAGTTCCCCCCCGAGCTTAATTATTTTTAAATATATTAATAACTTTATAAACGCGTTTTACGTTTTTTTTATTAATTAATAAGCTTATAACCGCGTTTTACGTTTTTTTCGTTAATTAAAAAATTTATAAACACGATTTACGTTTTTTTTATTAATTAATAAATTTATAACCGCGTTCTACGTTTCTTTCGTTAAATATAAACAATATATATAATTTATATACCGGTTTTTCGTACGTATATAATAATTAAACTAATAAAAATTAAAAATATTAAAATATTTAAATTTATTTAAAACTTTTTATACGTATATTAATAACGTAATATAAACAATCGTTATTATATTAATTTAATTATAATTTACGCGTATTTGTTTTATATAATTATTATTAAATATTATAACTACTTTTATATATTACGATTACTTTTATATATTACGATTACTTTTATATATTACGATTATTTTTAAATATTACGACTATTTTTAAATATTACAACTCTTATTAATTATTATAATTATAAATATTAAAGTATTAAAATAATTATTACAACTTTAAATTATAAATTTTTCGAATATAATCGTCGACTTAATATAAATAACCCGTTTAAACGATAATTTTTAAAAAATACGCGTAAAAATATTAAAATTTATTTAATAAAAATCCGTTTTTAAAAACCGATTATTATAACACTTCGTAATAAATAAAACGGAAAAATACGTATTTAATAAATTATAAATTATTTTATTACTTTTTATATTTATTATTAGTTTTTTTATCGTTTATTTCGCGTTTTATTTTTCGTTTTTTATATTTCGTTTTTTATTTTTCGCTTTTTTTTTTTTTTTTATTTATTTTTTTTTTCGTTTTTTATTATTATCGTTTATTTTTATTATTTATTTTTATACTTTTTAATTTTTAAATATTTTTATAATAAATCCGTCCGTTATTATTATAATTAATATAAATTAAGTTATTTTTAAACGTATTAATTTTTAAAACAATTATTAATATATTAAATAAAATATATTAAAAAATTTAAAATATAATTGTTTACGTTAACGAAATAAAAGTTATTTAAACCCGTTATTTTATTTTTTTACCGCTTTTATTTAACCGATATTAACGTAAAATACCCGATAAATTATAATAACGATTTTACGAATATTGTTTACTTCGTAAAAAAAAAATTTTATAATAAAAAAATCCGAAAATCCGTTCCCGGGTATTTTAATAAAATTATTTTTATTTTTCGAAATATTAATATATAAAACAATATAAATTTAAAATTTATTAAATTTTATAAATTCGTTAAATAAAATTATTTATTTTAAATTTATTATTATTTAATATAATATTCGATTAATAAATTTATATTTAAATTTAAAATAATATATGTTAATAATTTTTTTCGATATATTAAAATTAAAAAAAAATAAACGGGCGTTTATATTAAAACTTATTATTAAATCGAAACAAAAAACGCGGAATAAAACATAGACCGTATAAAAAACCGGAATAACGTTAACTGTCCGAGTTATATTTACGCAATTTTATGTTATTAAATAAAAATAAATCGAACAAATTATTAAACGAAAATAATTAATATAAATAAATCGAATAAATTATCGGACGAAAATAAATAATATACGTAAACATGTTTTATAATATTTTTAATTTTATAAAATATTTTATTTTTATTAAATTATATTTGTACGAATTAAAAGAAATACGTACGTTTAATAATTTTTTTTATTTTTACGTTATTATTTTTATATATTACTGTATATTTATTCGATTACGTACGTAATTTACCGGTAAACAAATAATTGTTATATAATAAATTTACCGCGTAAATATAATATTATAATATTTAATAAAAATAAAACTATTATATAATTGTAACAGACCTCCTATATAATAATATAAGAGAGCGTACGGGGTTTTGATTTGTAGGTAACAATAAGATCTTTAGTAAGTGTCCGTTAGGAGGTTTTTAAAGTACTTCCTGTTATTATATAATAAAGGTAATTGATTTTAAATAAAGAATGTATTGTTTAATAAAAACTATAAGTTAAATTAATAGCTAAAGAATAAAAACAAGTAATTAAATATAGAAAAAATTATAAAAATATATAAACATAAGAAATAAAAGTTTTATTATTTATAACTAGATTTTAACGAGTTAAGTAAGTTTAGTTTATAATAATTTTAATAAGTTTAACTTACGGTAAGTTTAATAAGCCCGGTTTATAATAAGTTTAGTAATTTATTACGTAATTATAAATTAAAAAAGGAAAAAAGGGAAAAACGGGCGTATTTAAAATAGCCCGTTTTTTTAACCGTATTAAAACTTGTTCTATAATATTATTCCCCTTTTTTTAAAATTATTATTTTAATAATTAAGTAAGTTATTATTTTTTTTTTTTTTAATATATCGAACCGTATTAAAAAAATTAACAAGTTAAAAAAAACCGAGTAGCGTATTATTTTCGCCGTACTTATTAATTAAGTTGGATTTAAAATTATGTTTTGTTTACGTTATTTCGACCGTTCTTTTAATTATAAAATAATAAAAAAAGTTAATTAATATATAGAATATGTTCGTATTAATCGTATTTATAACAGTTTAAATGTTTTTTTAAACTCGGTTAATAATATAGTTTTAAAATATCGTTATTTTAAACGGGAAAAAAAATAAGTTAAATAACATTTGTTATTAGTTTAAAAAGAATTAAAAAAAGCTTAAAACAATTTTTACGATATTTTAAAGAATTTAGTTAAATTAAAATAATAAAAAAAGTTTTTTAAAAATCGTAAAATAAAAATAATTTAACGCGAGCTTTAGTTTTTAAACGAATTAAATAAAATAAAACGTATTAAAAAAAAACAAAAATCTTTAGTAAAAAAGCAGAAGTAATAAGAAAAGCGGGCTAAAATAGCACAAATAACGCTGTCTAAGTTTAATTAAGATTTTTTAAGTGTTTTTTTTAAAATCGACCCCGTTTTTTTAACTTTAGTCGGTTAAAATACTAACAGTAAAACTAATTTATAATCGTCGCGGTAATTTTTAAATATTTTTTAAGTTTTTAAATATTATTAATATATAAGTACTTTTTTTATTTAACGAAATATTCGAATTTATTATTATTTTAACAAAAGTTTAAAATTTTTTCGATTTTATAAATATTTTAATCGGTTTTTATTTTAAGTTGTATTTTTAACAATATATCTTTTAACGCAAGTTTAAATAATAAAATATAAAAAATAAAATAAATTCGTATTATATTTAATAATAACAGTTTATAATTAGTTAATAAAACAATTTTTTTAATTTTAAAAAGTTTAAGTTTTTTAAAGTTTAATTTATTATTTGATCGTTTCGTTTTAATTTAAAAAATATTAATGTTTAAGTTTTATTTCTATTAAAACAAATAAACTTTGTTTTTTTTTATTAAAATTAGTTTTTTAATTTTTTTTTTATTATAATATTTTAACATGCGTTACTAAATAAATTAAAATATAGTTTATAATTTGGCTTATATTGTTTTAATTTTTATAACGAGTATTTTAACTTTTAAAACGATTGTTTTAATAATAAAAGTTTTAATTTAAAATTTTTTTTATTAATTTATATTTATTTAATATTTATAAACTACCTCGTAAAGTAATATGTTTATATTTTTATTTATAAATATATTATAAATTAACTAAACTATAAATAAAAGTTTATATTAATTATTTTATTTATAATTAATATAACTCCGGAAGTATTGTTTAAATATTTAATTCAACTTTTTTATTTATTTATTTGTTTAAAAGTAATAAATAGTTAAAAATTTAAACTTTATACTAATTTTTTTAAAAAAACTTATATTAAATTTAAACGTAAAAAAAATGTTTCGATTAAAAATAATTTGTTTAAATAGTTTATGTTTATTTAAATATTAACGAATAAAAATATATATTAACTATTTAATAGTAATATTACTTTTAAAAAATAAAAAATAGCCGTATTTCGTAAATCGGTTTATAATAACTTATATTCTATTGTACTATATTTTTATAACCGGGTCGGTTAATAATAATAATATAGTAATAAAATCTTAAATAATAATATATTATGTTTTATTAAATATTTATATCGGTTATAAAAGCCCGTAAAGTTTATATCGAGCGGTTTTAATTTTGTTACAAATATTACAAACGTTTATTATTTTTTTTACAATTTTTTACAGTTTAAAAAAATCGTATTTTTTTTATAAACGTTTAACCGTTTTAACTATTTTTTAATATTTATATAGAAAATGTTCGTAGAATTTTTTAACGAATTTTTTTTGTAAAGTTTCGGGTAAGTAGATCTTTTTTTTATAAACTAGTTTATCCGTTTTTAACCTTTTCTACTTGTGTAGTTCCGCTAGTTTTTAAAAGTTATAAATTTGTTACAACTATTATAGTTAAACTTTCGAAAAGTTTTTAAAAATAGCCCGTATACGTAAGCTTTTATTTTTTTAAAAGTATAATATTTAAATATTTCGTTTAAAAACTTTAAATCTTTTCTATTTTCGTCGATTAAAAATATCTGTTTAAATATTATTTTTTTTTTAATATAATATATTTTAAAGTTGAATTTCGCGAAAAAAATCAACTAGTTTTTATATTATTTGCTAAAGTTTTTTATAATTATAAATATAATTAGATTTTTATAATCGGAATAAATCTTAAATAGTTCTATTATTCTTTTTATAAAAGGTTTTTATTTTTTTAATATTTTAATAATAACTAATAATTTCTTATCGTAAACTAGATATTTTAGTTCGGCGTTTTACAACGTTTTTAAATAATAAATTATTAAGTACTATTTCTTATTATTTTCTAGTTGTTTAAATATTCTAACGATTACGCCGTTTAAAACGTCCGTTTTTAATCTTTTTTTTTTATTGGGTTTAATAATCGTATTACTAAGTCGGAAGTAACTTTTGATCTTAGTATCTCGAATGCTTCTTTAGCTTCTTTCGAGATAAAGAATGTTTTTCCTTCGTATTCCTTGGTGGTGTATTTCTTCTGTTGTTTTTTATATTTTATTGATATTTTTGGTGTCCTAAGTTATTATTTTATCCTTTTATCGAATTATCGGGTCGCTAGTTTCTAGCTATTTTATTCCGAAAATAGCGTCGTAGTTAAAAATATTTACGATATCGAATATAATCTGTTTTTTATATTTTTATATTAATATATTAAATAGTTTAGTTTTTTTAAATATACGATTATTATTATAACCTGATTTATTTTTATTAAATATTGTAATTTTGTACGATTTATTTTTATATTTTTAAAATATACGATCTTTTTTAACAACTCGGGGTAATATAAAATCGACTTCGGATCTTAAGTTTACTAATGTCCGATATTTTTTTTTATTATATTTTATTTCGATTTTTATTTGTTTTTATAAACCGTATTATATTTTTTATAAAGTTTTTATATTTTTAGTTTTTTGTCGCCCTAGTAGCGAAAACTGTTTTTATTTTTTAATTTCGCATTTTGTAAAATTATTTTCTAAATTTTTATTTTTATTGTTATATATTTAAAATATTTATTATTTATATACTTGTACTATTATTTAATTTAATAATTATATTATTACTACATAGTTTTTTTTAATCGTAATAATTTTAACGTTATTCGGGGTATTAATAAGGCAAGGGTTTTCTATTTTATAAATAATAATCTAAAGTCGAAGTACAAGTTGTATTTATTAATTTTATTATCGTAAATATATTTTTTAATTATAACTAGTTTATTTATAAAAATATATAGATATTTTTTATAAACACGGGGTGTTTTATTATATAATTAAGTTTTATTATATAAACAGTTATATAGTTCGTATTTTTTAATTTTGTAATTTTTTTTAAGTTTTAGTTTAAATTATGTTTTATATAATTTATAAATAACGGGAGTATAATATATATATTTTATACTAATTATTTTTTTATTTTTATTAATATTAAAGTAAATTTTATAAACTTTAAATAATACGGTATAAAATAGTTTTTCGTTATAATTATATAGATCTTTTTTTTCGTTTATGTTTTTTTAATTAGAAGATTTCTAACTAATATAATCTTTAGTTTGTTAGTATTATTTGTAATAATAAAATCGTTTATAAAATGTTTAATATATTTTTTTATATAAAGTCCGGGTTATTTTTTTTTTAAAATCTTTATTATACAGTTTATAATCTTTAAATCGAATATAGTAATAATATCCCTGGTTAATTTATTTTACTAATTTTTTTAATTTAAAGTAATATTTATAAACTTTTCCGTTTAAATCGTTATAATTAAAATATTTTTTTTCGTTTAAAATAAAACTGTTTTTTTATATTATTATATATACGGTAATTATACGTTTTAATTCTAATTTTAAGTTATACTCGTAAATCTCGGTGTTATTTTAAGCGTTTTAAACTTTTTAGTCGTTTTTATTATTATCGTGGATTTTTACGACTCGGGTTTTTCGGGTTTTTTGCGCCTTTTTTTAAAAAACTTTTCCTCGCTAGTATTAGGTTGTTTTTTTTTGTAAACTTGGACACTAGCGCTTATAATGTTTTTTTTTGTATTAAAAGTATTCTACGTTAGATATGTTTTTTAATATTTGTTTTTATACCGCGTTTATTTTTAATAACTTTTTTCCCGGGTTTTTTTGTTTTATTTAAGTTTTTTAAGTTTTATATTTAGTTTTCGTAATACTCGTTCGTTTTTTATTTATATATTTATCGAACGATCGTTTATCCGTTATAATTATGTTTTTTACGTATTTATTAAACGTTATTAGTTTATTATTTTAATATATTTCGTTTTATATTTAAGTTTTTAGTTTATTAAAAAATAAAGTAAATAGTACCGCTTCGGGCAGTTTTAAAATAACTATTAATTTTTTAAATTCTATCGTATAAACTGTAGTATTTTTAATTTGTTTTAGCCGATATAGTAATTTTTTAATATGTTCTGTTTTTTTTTTATTGCCGAACAGGTTTTTTATATAATTTTTAAATCCGGAATATGTTACGAAAATTCCTTTAGTCTCTAGTTTTTGTTTATTTTCTATGTTTTTTAAATAATTTTTCAAAATTAGTTTAAATTATTTTAATATTATTCTTGTTAAGAATTATACCGTTATTATAATTTTTTTAACGTTTATATCGATAATACCGGTATATTAGTTTATATATAAACGTGTTTAAATAAAAAACGATTTAACGTCCGTAGTTTTATTATAAATTTTAAAAAGTGTAAGTTTGAATTTTTTAATATTTATTATGTTTATATTAAATATTCGTATTATTAGTAATAATATTTGTTTTAATTGTTTACCTATTAGTTTAAATAAGGCTACTATGTTTTATTACAATAGTACTAGTTTTTTAATTATTTAAATATTATAGTCCTAAATCGATTCTTTATAAGTTTATATATTAGAATCGATAAAAGGTTTTTTTTTTTTTTTAAATTTTTTTTTGTTTAAATTTTCGTTATTAAAATCGTTATTAAAATCGTCGTTATTTAAGTTTTTTAAAACTTTTTTTATAAACTTGTTATTTAAAAGTAGTTATTGTTTTATTTAAAGTTTAAAAACTAAAAATATAATGTTTAGATCTATTATTACAATCGTATTTTTAACTTATTTTTATAATTGTTTTATAATAAAAGTATTTATCGTTATTTATTTTCTTACTTCCTATTTTCTAGTTTTAGGTCCTATAACTTGTAAATAAGTTTTTTAAAATATCCGCTTGTTAGTTTTTCGTAACTAAAGTATTTTTTAAATATACTTTTTAAAAATTTTTTTTTTATAATTTTTTATTATTAAAACTTTTTTATACCGATATCCGTTTGTTCGTATTAAATTTTATTAATTAAAAAACTATTAAAATATAACGGACTTTTTATATAATAATATAAAAAAACGTACGGAGTTTTAATTTATAAGTAATAATAAAATTTTTAATAAATATCCGTTAAAAAGTTTTTAAAATATTCTTTGTTATTATATAATAAAAGTAATTAATTCTAAATAAAGAATATATTATTTAGTAAAAATTATAAATTAAATTAATAATTAAAAAATAAAAACGAGTAACTAGATATAAAAAAAATTATAAAAATATATAAATATAAGAAATAAAAGTTTTATTATTTATAACTAAATCTTAACGAGTTAGGTAAACTTGGTTTATAATAATTTTAATAAGCCTAGCTTACGGTAAGTTTAATAAGCCCGGTTTATAGTAAGTTTAGTAATTTACTACGTAATTATGAACTAGAAAAGGAAAAAGGGGAGAAACGGGCGCACCTAGAGTGGCCCGTTCCTTCAACCGTACTAGAGCCTGTTCTATAACAATAATTTATATATCGCTTTTTTTATATATTAAAAATATATTTTAATTTATTATAATTTTTTATTAAACGTATTAATAAATATAATATATTATAATTTCGTTTAATAATACGTAAATTTTTAAAAATTCTTAAATTATTTAAATTTATTAATTTCGTAAATACGCGGTTTACCGCGTTAAACGAAATACAAGTTTTAATAATTTAACGTTTTAAAATTCTACATTTACGCGTACAACCGAACAAAACACGTTTTTATATAAATAATTTAACGTTTAACTTATAATTATAATTAAACACGAAATTAAATAAGAATTAAATATTTAAAAGTATTTATATTATAAAATTATTCGAAGTTTTAAAACGTATTATAAATAACGGATTATAACAAGTTTTAACGTTTAAAATTACGTTATTAAATTTAAAAAAAATCTATAATAATATAATATATTTTAAAATTTATTTTCGCAAAATTAAAAATATATAAAACAAATTATTTTACGATTAATTTAATAATATTATAATAAATATTATTATATTATTAGTTTTATTATTTAATTTATAATACTTTTAATCTGTTCCGTTAATTATAATTTAACTTACGATATTTTATTTATTATTTTTTTAATTATAAATTTATATTTTAAATTTTAATTTAACGTTTATTAACGTTTAATTATTAAAACTTACGATAATTCATTTATTTTTTAATTAATTGTTTTTTATTCGTATTTTTTTTTTAAATTTTATTAATTTTTTAGTTTTAATAATCTTAACTGTACGATTTTATTACGTTTTAATTTATAAATTAGTTATAAAAAAATATACGTTATAATAATTAAATAATAATATAACGTTTTCGTAAAAAATAACCGCGTAATTAATTTAAAAACTTTTAAAAGTTTCGAAAAATTAAGTTTAAATATAGTTTAAATACGACATGTTAATTATAAATAATCCGCACGATTAATAAATAATAAAAACTATTATAATTAAACCGTATATTTTTAAAAAAAATTAAAAATAAATATAAACCGTAATAATAAAAAAAGTTATAATAAATAATTTAATTACGAACGTTAATTATTTTTATTTTCGTATATAAATAATAATTTAATAACCGAGTTTTATTTTGTTAAATTAAAAAAAATTAAATAAAAAAAAATATTAATAATAACCGACGTAAAAAAAACGAAAATGAAAACGAAAAAAACAAACTAACGAAAAACGAAAAAATAAATAAATTAATTAATACGTTAAAACCGCTCTTATTAATAAACTATTTTAAAAAAACGAAAAAAAAAAATTCGAAAAATTAAATAAAACGAACGAAATAAACTAAGTAATAAATCGTATATTTAATTACGTAATTAATAATATTTTAAAAAATAAAATATACGTTATTAATAAAAACGATAATATTATTAAAATAATTATCCGTAAATAAATAATTTATTATTAATATAAATAAAAACGATATTTTAATTAAAAAACATTTCCGGGTTTATTTATTCCGTATTATATATAATTTTTAATTTAACCCGTTTTTATAATTAAAAAACCGTGTTTTAAAAATTAATAATAATAAAAAAAATATTATAATAATATTTTACCGTATTTATATAATTAATTATTCGAGTTTTTATATAAAACGAAAAAATATTAAAAAACGTAAAAAATATAAAATAAATTAAATAATTATATAAATAATATAAAAATATAAATAAATCGATAAATAATAATAATAGTTTTAATTAAAAATTTTTATTATTACTCGCGTTTTTTTTTATTATTACTCGCGTATTTTTCGTTATTATTTATATATTTTTTATTATTATTCGCGTTTTTTTTTTCGTTATTGTTTACGTTTTTTTTTTAATTATTATTTATAAATTCGATTTTTAATTTTATTATAAGTTATAAAAATAATTTATATAAATAAAAAAGTTTATTATTATTTAATATAAGTTATAATAATTTAAACGTTTTAAAATTATAAAATTTATTATTTATAATTAAAACGTGTTAAAATATTTAAATTTAATTAATTTTTTCGTTCCGCGTAACGGGCTTGTTTTACGTATAATAATACGGCGTTTTATTTTTTCCGCGTAATAGTAAAACTATTAAACTAACGATTTTAAAATCGCGCGTTATTTTTTTTATAATTATCAGCCGATTTAAAATATTAAAAAGCGGTAAAACTATATAAAACAAGTAATTTTAATTAATTATTTATTAATAAATCTTTCGGTTTAATTAAACAGTTAATATAAATATACCGGTTATAAAATTTACGTTTATTTTTAAAAAATATAACTAATAAAAATAATAACGTATTATTATTAACGTGTAATAAATATAAAGTTTAAATAATTAATTCGTTTTATTAATAACAAGTTATAATAAATTATAATAATATAACGCGAATATTTATATTTATAATATTTAAATATTATATAAACTTTATTATATTATATTTATTATTTTAATATATTTTAATAAAATTAAAAAAAACGCGGTAAATAATAAGTTTTATAAGTTTCGTTTTATTTATATAAATTTTCGTAATTAATTTAACGTATTTAAAATTCCGGCCGATTTTAAAAATATTAATACTGTGTTAAATAACGAGTTTTTTTAACGTTCGAATAATTATATTAAATAAATTTAAAAACGTAAATATAATTAATATAATATAATATTAATCGTTTAAACGAGTTATCGAAATAATTATTATAATAATTATATAATAAATAAAAAATAAAAAACCAACGAAAGTTTAAAACGAATAAACGATATAAAAAACAAGTTAACCGGTATAAAACGTATATTTATAAACAAAATTTATAATAAAAATAATAAATTTATTTTATAATAACGAAAAAACGTAAAATATAACGTAAAAAATAATAAAAATTATTTTTTAAACGAAAATTACGTAAATTATTACGTTATAATTAAAAATTATTAAAACAAGTTAAAATTCAATATATAAATTAATTATTTAATAAAATAACGTAAATAATAAATATAAATTTAAATTAAATATATAATATATAAAATATAACGTTTTATAATAAATTTAAATAAAAAAAATATTAAACGTTCGAAAAATAACCGAATTATTAAAAACTATATAAAATTATTATTAATTAATAAACGAAAAAAAGTTTTCGTAAATAATTGTTTATATTTTATCGATTACGTAAAATATTTTATTTTACGTTTTAATCGCAGTTCGTATATTTTATATAAACTTTTTTTATATTTAACGTTTATTAATTTATTTAATTTTTATATTTTATAAAACTATTATTATATTTTTTACCGTTTTATTTATAATTATTATCGATTAAATCGTTTTTATAAATTTTTTTATTATTTTTTTATTAAAATTTCGTTATATATTTTTTATTTGTTATATTATTTCGTAATATTCGTTTAATTTTTTTATTTTAATTTTTTTATTTTCGAAAAAATCCGCGTTAATTTTATTTTCCAGCGCTATAATATTATAATAATAAGTTTTATTAAATATTAAATTAATAATTTTTTTCGCGAATATAATAATAAAAAAAATAATTTAATTTTAAACGTTTTTTTTATTTTTTTTATTTTTATTTATAATTTTAAAAATAATAAATTAAACCGGGTAAAAAATAAACGCGTTTACGTTTTTATTATTAAAATTAATTAATACGTATTTTTGTTTACGTATTTATCGAAAGTTATAAAACGGGCCGGGGATATTTAATACTGCTTTTTATATGTTGTTTATTTATTTAACTTGTTTAATTTATTTAACTTGTTTAACTTATTTAATTTATTTAATTTATTTAATTTATTTAATTTATTTAATTTATTTAATTTATTTAATTTATTTAATTTATTTAATTTATTTAATTTATT
>MU390470.1:0-18661 GCA_022578715.1 Nemania sp. FL0916
ATAATTTTAATTAAAAAATTAATTAAAAAATTAATTAATTTTATAAATTAATTAAATTTAAATATAATTAATATATTAAATTATTAAAATAATTACTTGTTATAACTTGTTATAATATTTATATAAATTAAAATTAAATATAAAAATATTTTTAAAAACTTTAAATAAAATTTATATTAATCCGGATAAAATTTATAAAAACGATATAATATCGAAAAAATATTTTAAAAAACGTATAATTAATAATAAAAATTTTATAAAATTAAATATAAATATAAATAAAATATATAAAAATAAAAAAATAATAAATTAATAATAATAAATTAAAAAAATAAAAAAATAATTTTTTTAAATAATATTTCGTAACGTAATTTTTAAAAAAAACGTTTTAAAAAATAACGTTTTTAAATTTTTAATTATTATTTATTTAAAAAAAAATCGAAAAAAAAAAGTTAAAAAAAATATTTTAAAAAAATTAAAAAATATTTCGAAAACGTTAAAATAATATTATTATAATAATATAATTAAATTAAAAAAAGTTATAAAAAAAAACTAAACGTAAAATAAATAATTTTTAATTATTATAATAAAAAAAATAAATATTTATAAATTATATAAATAAAATTTATATAAATAAAATAAATTAAAAAATATATAAAAAATATTTTAATATTTCGTAATAATTTAATAATTTAATAATATTTTTTTATTAATTTTATAATAACGATTTTTTTAAATTTTAATAAATAAATAAAAATAAATAAATATATAATATTTAAATAAAATTAATAATATTTATAAACGATTTAATAATAATTAAATAATATAAAAATAATAAAAAAAAATTAAAATTAATAAAATAATAATAAAATTAATAAAATTAATAAAACGTAATTTTATTAAAAATATTAATTTAAAATTTTATTAATAAAATTAAAAAATTAAAAAATATTATATTAAAATAATATTTATAAATTTATAAAATATATAAAAAAGATATTATATAAAGCCCGATTTATTAAAAATATCTTTTAAAAACACTTTATTTAATTATATATTTTAAGACTTAGTTTTAAAATATAGTTTTAAAATTAAGTCTTAAACTTATTAATTTAATTAAAGTATATTATTATATAACTTAAATATATAAACAATTTAACGTAAAATAAAGTTTTCGAAAAAATCTCTTATACTTTTATTATAAAATAATATAAAATAAAACTAAATCTCGAAAAAAATATAATATAAAACAAATTAAAAACAAACGCTTAAAATTAATACCAACATATACATTTTCACTACGGAATACGGAAATGTTATACAAAATCATCTATAACGCTAATCTAACGCCTACAATACAGACCTTAAACAGCAGCCAGACCACAACGGCCAGATTTAACTACTAGCTAGCAGAGGTTTTACTACTTTCGGTTCGGGCCCAATACTTACAAACCCTTGAACTCCGCTACAATCCGTATATAGTAAATATTATAAGCCCCTGTTAACTCGCTAAATCAAAACGGGCTAGCGTTCCTCTTTACGCTAAGTGTGATCTTTTTCCCCAAGCACTATAGACGCTAGATTAACGTCATGGATGATTCTGTGCAACACCTCCGTACATGTGTCGAATATTGTAAAATTTGAGCACGCAAAAATCTGAACTCACTAACCCTACCTGGGTAATCTAAGCTAACCATCTGCGCTAGTGTGCGTCGTACACGTGCTGCCCCACACGTCGTGCTACCCGACTAGGTATGCGCTTGCTGTATGTAGGTAGCGTGGGTATGTCCCCATCATTATCAGCCCCAATTTCGCACGCCGCGGGCGGCAAGGTTATTCGGTCACTCCAGCTCTCTCTTAAGTGGATTACTGTATCGAATTTATTATCTTACAGCATACTACCTAACTGCAGGTCAGGCACGCTGAACCACATGTCGGGGAAACACTAGCATGCCGTCAGCGTGTCGACTACCTACTTTGGTACCCTAAGCTCACTCCCGCCAAACCCACCGTGGCATTGTCCTCTCTCGTATCGACTGCCGCCCAACCGATACCGATTCACGCCTCTCATTATTTCCCGCTGGTCTCAATAAATAACAGGTCTTGTCGACAGACAGCATGGGGCCAGCCCGTGTAGCAGCGCCCAAGCCGGGCCCGGCCAAGCTCACGCCTGGCGCGGGGCTCGACGAATGGCTCGAAGAGGCCAAACAATGCCATTATCTGCCCGAGCCAGTGATGAAGGAGCTATGCGAGATTGTGAAGGAAGTGTTAATGGAAGGTATGCCGCATGTCCATGTCCCCGCGCGCGAGGATACACGAGGGCAAGGGGCGTGGGCTCGAGAGCTTGGACGTTAGGCGGTGTGCTGATCCACTCTCGGGCCTTTAGAGTCCAACATCCAGCCGGTTGTGACGCCGGTGACCATCTGCGGCGACATCCACGGCCAGTTCTACGATCTGCTCGAGCTGTTCCGAGTCAGCGGGGGCATGCCCGGCCAGCCCGCGACCGAGGCGCCCGCCACAGTTACCACCGTCATTACTTCAGACGATATAGAACCCCCAGAGATTACGAACCCTAAATTAAAAAAGAAGATAAAGCAAAGCAAGAGTGCCGGGAGCACCGAAAGCGTCTGGGATGACTCGACAACCGTAGACGGCGAGGACGACGAAACGACCGAGAACACAATCTCACCTAGCCCTACTTCTGGCGACGTTGCGAGTGCGACCAACGCCGAGACTCGTTACGTCTTCTTAGGCGACTTTGTCGATAGGGGCTATTTCAGTCTCGAGACCTTTACTCTTTTGATGTGCTTGAAGGCCAGGTTCGACTCGCCTTCATCTCCTTATGCATACCTATAAGCCTCCTGACATGAATCTAGATATCCCGACCGAATCATTCTTGTTCGAGGCAACCACGAGTCCAGGCAGATTACACAAGTATACGGCTTTTACGAGGAATGTCAACAGAAATATGGCAATGCGTCGGTGTGGAAAGCTTGCTGCCAGGTCTTCGATTTCCTAGTCCTCGCCGCTATAGTTGATGGCGAGATTCTCTGCGTCCATGGAGGTCTCAGCCCCGAGATCCGCACAATTGACCAGATCCGGGTCGTCGCCCGCGCCCAGGAGATTCCTCATGAGGGTGCCTTCTGCGACCTTGTCTGGAGCGACCCTGAAGACATCGCCACGTGGGCTATAAGTCCTCGCGGTGCTGGCTGGCTCTTTGGAGAGAAAGTGGCTACGGAATTTAATCACGTGAACGGGCTTAAACTCATCGCTCGTGCTCATCAACTGGTAAACGAGGGTTATAAGGTAAGTTTGCTGTCTAGTCAGCCTAAGTTCTCCTCGATACTAACGCGCCGGTAGTATCACTTCCCACAAAACTCAGTTGTTACCGTTTGGTCAGCGCCAAACTACTGTTATCGCTGTGGTAACGTTGCCTCCATCATGACGGTCGACAAGAATCTAGATCCTAAATTTTCTATTTTTTCCGCCGTCCCGGATGACATGCGGCACGTACCGGCTGGGCGGCGTGGTCCATCGGACTATTTTCTATGAGACACTGTACTGATGAGGCACTGTACTTATGATACTGTCATGAGCTGGATGATACCATTACGGCGTTTTGGGGGGCCAGTGATACACGATGACGCATGGGGTGGCACGTACAATGAATGATGCATATAGAGAGTGACGAAACGGGCATGCGTCTAACACTACGATGCATCAATGTCGTATATCTTCAACAACAATTTTATAGGACCGTTGGATATGTTATTGTATACTAAGTAGACGATGCAGTCTCAAAGTCGATGCTGTATACCTTACTGACGATTCTTGATTGAATTCATTATTTACACCTGGATGCGCCAGCTCTGTAGAGAGAATAAAACAAAAGGTGATGAAGTCGGAAGAAACTATTCCGCCGCTACGAGTATTCGTGAATATTCAACGTGATACTATGCCTACTTTGTACTCCGTACAGCTCAACCGTATAATACAATTATTTCATCTAGCGCAGTCCAACAAATTCAGAGCGCTGCCCAGAGCTTTATGATTTCAGTAGGTAACAGCAACTGTGGCTGGCAGGTGGGATATCTCCGTATGGCAACAGTGCGACGTGACGCGACTTCTAAGTGGGTTTCTTACCCTGTTAAAGAGGGGCCAAGAATGATACTCGCCTGCTCTAGCATGCTATGCTACACGGTTACACTACATGAGATACCAGAGAAACAACCGCGAGAACTACCAACGCAACTATTAGAAAAGCCCCCTTTCTCAGGAAGGAACTCAACTACAAGATACGGTAGCACTTTTCCCTGAGGCATACGAAGTACCCAATCGCGTCTTATCGCGTATGATAGCCCTGAACGTCTGCTTAGCGGGGCACCCAACATCTGCATCTGCATCTTTCACTAAGAGAAAGCCGCAAAAGTAAAAGCAGAGTGAAACCACGAAACTAAAAAGAATCAAGAAGAGTGAGCGGAGAATAAGAGGGAGGGGGAGGCAAACTAAGATCAACAATGGCGACGCATTCCCGCTCAACCTCCGTTATGGGCGGAAGCGCGGGCGCGGGCACGCAGAGGGCCGCCAAGTCGCACTTCGAGCAGCAGCGGGAGGCGTTGATTGCCGAGATAGCTATGGTACGTCAACCCAAAGTTACAGCCCCATCCTATCCTATCTCGGCAGAAATAGGATTGAAGGGAATGCAATGGTGTAAGATATCCGCGCTAACGCCTCGCTGAATGAGCAGAGCTTCGAGCACGTCCTCGCGAACATAAACAAGCTGAACAGGTCGCTGGAGGCTGTCGTTGCGGTACGTTCTTCTCCCTTCCATTCAACTACCATCCTAGACAACTCATTATCCTCGTAATTTGTAAGATAGACTGACCAGACATACATAGGTGGGCAATGAATTCTCCTCAGTCGAGGCGCTGTGGTCGCAGTTCGAGAACGTCATGGCGAAAGATGAGGAAGATGAAGAAGACAAGGCTGCGGATGCTGAGGGTGAGGGCGAAGATGAGGGTGTGCCCGAGGAGCGGGAACATGTGCAGGGTGGAGTTGGACAGCGGTCGACGACGCCGAAGGGCGAGCCGAGGTGAGCTGCTTGCTACTTACCTACCTACCTTAGTGGTCGACACAGCGAAATGAGACAAGATGAGATGAGACGAGGCTGATTTCTCACGATGCAGAAGCTCGCCATGATCTCATATTGAAAGACGCGGCGTTACAGCATACCCAGTCATTTAGCTTAAGTCTAAAGGGCAGATCATGATATCACGAGAAAAGGTTTATGGACGACGGAGTACACGTGTAATTTCAGATTTTATTTGCTTAATCCCAGACCATGATGTTATGCATCGCGCGTATAAAGACATTCCGTACAACAAAGTGAACATCTGCTGCCATCCATTCCTTGCTCCTTGCCCCTTGCCTCTGACCTCGAAATCTCGTGAGGGCCAATTCTCCAGTCTCGCCTCAAGTAGTCCGCCGTCTCATGTGCCTCGTTTTAGATAACAGGATAGAGAACAGGCTGGACGAGATCGGTAGGTAGGTACAGCGATATATACCCTGCCGTCATCCGCGGGGATCTTCATGAGTCGTCTGACGACTGAACATCTGCTGCAAGCAAGCCGATAAGCCATATGAACAGACAGCGTCCTTACTCCCCCCTTTTCTCCTCCATCTGGCTCAGTTCCCTTCTCTTCATTTTCCATCCCATCCTTTCCAGTCCTGCCCAGTTCAATCACTTGCCTGCCTTTATACCCACGCGTCAATGATGGCTTTCGCAAGACGCCTATTACCGCGAAGTGTGGGAATGCAAACGGGAGAGCCCAGGACGCCCAGACAGATCAGACCAGACCGACCCGCTTCGCTTCCATGCCCGAGATCGTAAAATAAAAAATCGTATCGCGAAAATGGAGACAAGAAAGAAAGATAGCATGAGGAAACGTCATTTCCGCGTTGTCGTGATTGTACCAGGGGGAGCTCCCCTTCACCTAGGCGTCTTATCGTATCTTCTTCCCGGGTTCATGTTGTGTTACGCCCATCCTAGCCTTCTATCATCACAAGAAGTTGCAGTTCCGCTTCTTCTTCTTAAAAGCGCGAACGCCGGCATCCTTATCCTTATCCTTGTCCTTCCGGCCCCCTCCAAGAAAAGCGCTCGAGCCCAGCGACGAAAGACCGGGCTTAGTAGGCGACGCGCAGCCAGAGGTGGAGGCCATGGCGGCGTGGTCGAGGTTTCTCCGGTCGTTGACGACGACGGTGTGGATGGCCTTGTCGAAGATCTCGTCGACGCCCACCATCTCCTTGCTGCTGCACTCCATGTACTGGGCGCCGCCCATCTTGCGCGCGACCGCGGCCCCTTGCTCGCTCGTCACTGGGGTCAGACCTTGCGTCTTGAGCATCTCGATGCACGTCTTCTTGTGCCGCAGGTCCGACTTCAGACCCACTAGGATCAAGGGCGTGTACGGGCAGAAATGCAGGACTTCTGGATACCACTGTTTTTTAAAATTGTTATTCATGGTTAGCGAATGCTGTTGTTGCTAGGCGACGGTTGGGGTGGGATGGAAGGGGAGGAAGGTGTCAACAAACCTTGTCTAAAACGTTGTCGAGAGAGTTCGGGCAGTCAATGGCGAAACACACGAAGATCAGGTCCGTCTCGGGGTAGGAAAGTGGGCGCAACCGGTCGTATTCTTCCTGCCCGGCGGTATCCCACAGCGCGAGCTCCACAGTCTTACCGCTTTGTTGGTGTGTCGGATAAGTGATGTAGTTCTCGAAGACGGTCGGTACGTATTTCTAGTATCGCATGTCAATAGTCAGGCGCAGGCGAGATGACTCAGAGCGATTGTTTTGCTTACCTCTGGGAAGTAGCCTTGGCTGTAGCTGATCAACAGACACGTCTTGCCGCATCCGCCGTCGCCGACGACGACGATCTTCTTAGAGTACGCGGGGGCGTCGGTCATGTGTGTCGCTGATGACTCCCGGCCTGTTGTCGATGTGCTGCTGACTGTGCCGACTGTGCCCTCGCTGGCCCGCGTGTTACGCCCTTGCGCGCGATCTGTCGGCTTGCGCTGGAGGCCGCCGTCGTACTTCTCCGCTACCATGGGCTGGCCGCTGTAGTAGGATGTTCGGGATTGCGAGTACGCCATGATAGGCGCGCGTTGGGAATGTGATGTGCGAGTGTAACTGCTGAATGGGCTACAGCTGTGTATAATAATCGAGTCTAGTCCCAAGTAGGTGGGATATAGTATTGATGAGGTGCCGATAGGCAGAGAATTGTGCAAATGCTTTGGAATGCAGGTGAGACTTTTGCCAGAATATCGTAAGTCGAAAGTGTGTTACGAAGTAGGAAATATGAGATTGCGAGGAGAAGAGATATAGGTAACGTGTTGAATGTGGAAGACGAAAGATACCTTTGCAATTGGCTTTCGGGAAAAGGCTGTTGGTCTGTGTATGATGGAGAGTTTAGACTTGGGCAAATCGCCGGGATCATGCATTTCGTCAGAGATCAATAGTAGTCGGCATGGCAACCGCGACTGCCGTAGCACTTGCTCTTGCCAGAACTCTTGCCTTTCGAACCCTATCGATACTGTCGCTCCACTTTTTCGCCGGCATTAGAGGGTTTGGGGGTCAACGAGCAGGGCTTAGCTGAACTCAATTCAGGTCTTGTGTCGCGCAAACAAGCAAGTTCCGAAGTGTAGGTAAATTGCCTTCTTGATGCGTTGAGATCTCGCTAACTTATCTCTTGCAATTCGCTAAGATCCCGTTTCTTCATCGAGGCCTTCATTTCGTCATCAACAATACCCCAGTCCGAGCCCGCCTCTCTCCACCTGTAGTGGCCAGTGCCTGTCCACCTAAACCGCACTGAGCCGTCTAATCGCGTATCCACTCTCTTGCGCCAAAATTTCTTTCGCCATAAAACACGCTGGTTCCCGCACACCGTCTCGGCTTTCGCAATCACTCCCGCATAACGTTCACTCTACCGTCATCATGCCTGACGACTCCGCGGTGAACAAGTACGTGACTCTGGTCTCCAGCGATGGCTTTGAGTTCGTCGTACTACGGGAGGCCGTCATGATCAGCTCTGCTATCAAGGGCATGCTTGATCCGAGAAGTGAGTGAGCTTGATATGCAGCTCGAGCGCGACGCTCGGCACCCATGAGTCTTCTGAGTTCTGTCTAACCTCAGGTTCCTGAACATAGGTCATTTCATGGAGTCCCGCACCGGTCGTTGTGTGTTCGCGGAAATTAAGTAAGTGTGACCCGAGACCGCTCTAACCAATGGCCCATCGTCTACCTCTATCGCCGGACCACGAACGTGGAAACGTAGGCAAGCACGGCCCGAATGATGATAACATATTATTTCGCTGTGTTCTTACTGACGGACCGACTTTACGTCCGGTCCGCATGACAGCCAACTACACTTGATCTGACAGGCCGTCCTTTTTCCATCCTCTCCAGTCCCGGACAAATCATAGAAACATGTGTTCCCCGAGGCCGCGAAAGCTGACGAATTCTACCTTTTTTCAGTGGCATTGTGCTTGAGAAGCTCGCTGAGTACTTCCAGTATTGGTACAAGTACCGGGAGAGCGAGAACGTCCCGGACATGGAGATCCCCGTGGAGCTATGCCTCGAACTCCTCCAGGCCGCCGACTTTCTGGGCTTGGACAGTAAGGATGCTACTGTTTCTTCCGTCAAACCAACCAACCGCGCTAGATAGTGGTAGTGCCACACTCCGCAACAGACATCACTCTTGAGAAAAGAAGGCACCACTGGCTAACACGCTCTATGAAGGACCGTGATGTCCTACTGAAACGGTCATTACGCGTCGGTTTCTTCACGTTCATTCATTCATCACAATCATATCGCGGTCTGTAGCACAATGGTCAAATTCGTGGCGTTGGGGTAATGGTAGGGTAATAGCGGCGGCGTTACGTATGATACCAAATGCAAGTTCAGTTCCGGTTCTGGCACCTACGTATGGGCAAGCCTCACCGTTCGTCTCCATTCATTTCAACGGAAGAATCATCCGTCGACTTACCGTAAGTGGAAATAAACCGATAGTACTACGTGAGCCTACGCTTGATCCCCCATGACGGTGTCTCAACCCATCTTAGCATATGCGTTCAACTCCTCGCTCTCCCTTGGGTTGATCGCCTAATATTGATGGAAGATGAAATTGCAATGTCCCCCATCACTCTGCGTGCCTTGTGTTTTCTCCGTGGAGATCACGCTTTTTAGGAGGGGATACATATCCGTAAAGGAACACACTCAATGCGACAACTAGACACAGTAATTAGGGAAGGAGGAAATGCCGTGGATAATACGAAGTAAAAGCGTTACTATTGGGGCACCCATAGCCCTTTTTGGCCTATTACAGCTAGCAGTCATGACAACCATACAGTTACGGTGGTCTGACCTAACCGGTACTTGGTGGATGATCTACCTCCCATGCAGATTCAATCACAACGCAAAATCGACCTACTTGCGAAGTACGACATATCATCATTCAAACTCCGACATCCCATGGGTAGCGATTATAATACCGCTTCAACACGCCCTGAATAATAGTCGACAAGACACCCTGGGGAGGTCACCAAATACGACTGTTTACTGTTTCATCTTGTCCCAGCGAATTCGGATTGTAGAAGTGTCTCATCTTTTTGAGGACGTCCTGTTGTTTCTCCCACTGATGTCCTTCGAAGAGCTCCCTGCTGGGTTGATAGGTCATGATCAACTCGTTATTTTCATCTGGTGTAGGGCTCGGCTGGTCTATTCCGTAAGGAAAGAGAAGATTGGGAAATCCGTTTTTGAACGACATCGTGCAGCTATCCAGCGGGACTTCTCGCAATTGCTCAAAGGCACAGCTCAATCCTGGTGGACTGGAGAACTATCCACCACTTCTAGATCTCGAACGTTTTGCTGTTCTCGAAGCATCTCATTAGCGGCATACAACGTGTATTTTGCAAGGCTCGGTGTGCCCTACCTCGTGAGGCTCCGCGGCTCCGACCGTAGCTTCAATCGATGAGATGGCTTTAAACAGCTTCGAAGGCTCCATTCCTTCAGGACAGCAATAGAAAACGGTCGAAGTAAGTGTGTGCAATTGGGCTGCTGGCTGCAGCGGGCCGGTGGGTGCCCCGGTGGCGAAATATGCGCGCCTCAATAGTAACCCTCGATAATAATACACATTTTACTCTGAGTCTGCCTCTTGATGTTCATATCTGTGTGAGGAGCTGGGAATTATGCTAGCCGGTGACGACCTCCTCTTCCTAACGGCGTCCGCCACGGCCAAGATTCCCTCCCCTGCCGCGCCCACCGCGACCACCTCGTCCTCCCCGGCCTCCCCGGCCTCTCTGGCCTCCTCCCCGGTCCCGACGCTCAGTCTCTGGCGGCCCAGCAGCCTTCCTAGCTTCTCTCTCCTCGGGGGTCGCATCCCAGTGATTCGGTATGTCGAGCAACTTGCAGAATGCGGCCGTCTGCGGGTTCGTGTACTCGTCGGGCTGGTGCGACACGTGTTCCGGCATGCCAGGTTCCTGCGGTGGCGCCGTGATCTCGAAGTTGCCCGGCACGGAGAGTTTGCCGGCGCGCACGATGTGTTCATCTACCCAGGCGCGCTCCGCGGCGATGAGCGGCGCGTACCCCGCCTCGCCGAGGTTGGGCGGCGGCTCGGCCTTCTTGCCGATCACCAGATCTCGCGCGAACACGCGTGTTATGGCGAGCCATTCGGGGTCGTACTGTAGATCGAAACGCCTCCCAATTCTCTTAGACGGGGGGTGGCTCCGTAGCTGCTGGGCGTCGACAGGTCGTATCTTGCAGAGCTGGATGAACTTGCGGCGAGGGAGACATTTGTCCAGAGCGAGGAAGCGGGTTACGGTGTTTGTTATAGTGGGAGGAACCGGCTGGCCCGGTTTCAGCTGCGGCCCGTGGGCCGGTAAGTTAGAAAGTGAAGAGGCTGTGGGGGGCGCGGCGAATGAAGCTGGGAGCTGGGCGCGGAGTTCGTCTGTTACTCCTGACGAGTGAGGTTTCGGCGCTTCTCCCTCGAGGTTTTGCGGATCGGTAGCTGGTATCCCATCTTCGTTGTCGTCGATGTCGATCTCATCCGGATTTCCTATAGCTTGCAATGGTTGTGATGTTGAGGATGGTTTCCCGTTCTCTTTATGATCGACCTCAATTTCAGGTAAGGCTTCTATTGCTTGTGGGGCTTGTGGTGTTAAAGCCGATGTCTCGTCTCCATCGAGATCAACTTCATCTGGGTTTCCGGCTACACCCTCTGCGCTATGCGAATCGCCCGTTTGTAATCTATCTTCGTTTTCATTGAGATCAATCTCCTCGGGATTTCTAGTAGCCTCCTCCGAGCCATGCACATCACGGGCTGATGTCTCGCCTTCATCGTTATCGAGGTCGATCTCATCCGGATTTTCACTAGTCTGCGCGGGGCCTGGTGTTGAAGCTGGTGCCTCTTTCGTAACCTCGTTAGTCTGCGTTGGGGTCACTTCCGGCGGTTGGAATCTGCGAATGGCCTCGAACTTGCAATGCAGATGTGCCGAGAACCAGTAGGCTGGCCGCAGTCGATCCAGGACCTCTTCCGCCACTGGGTTCCCTAGAAGGCCATCACGGCTCTCCTGTTTGAAGTCGGGCTTCATCGACCATAACAGGGAACTGTTCCCGTCGTTTTCGATGTACCGTGGCCAGTCGTGGCTAAGCCCGACATCGACCTGTTCCTTTAGCAGTAGCAGCTTTCGCACATCTATCTCGCGCACGTGATAGAAGCTCCTGATATCGTCTTGGCTGAACGGGAGCCGCTCGTAATGTGTTGTGCGATAATCATAGGCCTTCCAGATGCCGCTCATGCCCGCAATCCGCAAGGGCCCGTAGCGCAGGACATTCGCAGCGCCCATGTAGTAGATTTTGGGCGCAACCCAGCCGCCGTAGTACAGCTCCCACATGTGCGAGCTTGCCTCATGGTTGCCGCCTATGAAGATGGTCAGATAGGGCGCCTTCTTGGCGCCGCTGTAGTATGCCGGGAAGTCGCCGAGCTGTCGGTATTTAGGAGGAACAGCCATGACCGTCAGATCGGCGGCGTTGCGCGTTGCCTGGAAGTCGCCGCCGATAATGAGTAAGTCTACGTCGTCCCACTTCTCCATCTCCTTGGCTCTAGCCACGGAGGCGTAGATAGCATCAAGTGTTCCATGTCCCTGCCGGCAGAATGAGTAAACTGTCGCTGTGTCGCCGTGACTCTATAAGAAGAGGGATTCTTACACAGCCCTCAATAGCAACCCGTACGCCATCTTGCTTCAATGTTCGGGCCATTCTGCCTTTCGTACGAGCCCTGGCCTCAGCTTTAGCCTTGGTCTTAGATTTGCCCTTGGAAAGGCCACCAGCGAAGTGAGAAAAGCAGCGCGTGGCCAACTGCAGTGGCCTTTTGGTAAAGAACGCCAGAATAGCGGAAATTGGTTGAGCTGGGTGGGTAGAGGAGATACTAGGTAGGTGAGAGTCGCGGCTTCACAAATGATATGCTCACTTGTACATACTGTACCTACTGTAGGTACTACACGCTGCACCTGACATTCCGTCCACAGGCGGGTGTGCTGCTGAAATTTTAGTGGGTCTAGCGGCTCTTGCCGTGTACCATGCATCATGCATGGTAATGGAGCAATTTTGCAGGCGACCACCACATTTATTCATGCAGTTGGTTATTATAATAAATTGTGGGGTTATAGTTAGCACTGTGTAACAGCTGCTAAGGGGTCACTAGGTAGTATATTGTTTTATATAGGGAGTCTTTGGAACAATCCTTGTGATTTACTGAGTCCGTACTACTGGTTTTACTAGCTTCAGTGTTATTGTGTAAGAGGAGGTGGGTGGAAAGGCTTCCTGCGTTCCGCTTTTTAGGATTAAAAATTAAAAAAAAAAAAAAAAAATATTGTTTTATATACTTTTTTAATAGATATATTTATTATAATTTATATAAATTTATTTTTTTATATTATATTAATTATAATTAAAATGTTAAATTATATTTTAAATTATATTTTTTATTATTTTTTATATTTTTATTTAATAATTTTATTAAAAGATTAAAAAAAAACAATTTTTAATATTATTAATATATATAAATAAAATTAATCGTATTATTATATTATTTTATTATATTTATTTATTATCATATTATTTTATTATATTTATTTATTATAAATTTAATTTTAATTTTTATATTATTATAATATTTTAAATTATTTAAATTATTATTTTTATTTTAATTTTATTAATTAAATATTAAAATTATTATTTTTTATTATTTTATTATTTTTTTATTTTTAAATTATATTTTTTATTATATTAATTATTTTTGTTTTTTTTATTATATTTAAAAATTTTAATAATTTACGTTTATTTATTATTATTTATTACGTATTATATTTAATTTTATTTATTATTAAAAATTAAATAAATTTTTAAAAATATTTAATAAAAATTAAATATTTTAAATTTAATAATTAAAAAATCGATTATTATATTATTTACGATATTTTTATTATTTTTAATTTTATTTTATTTTATAAATTTATTTATTTATAAAATTTTAAAAAATTTAAAATTAATAATTTTATATTTTAATAATTTAATTCGAATTTAAAAATTAATATATTTTATATTATTTTTAAATTATTATAATATTTAATTAATATATTTAATATTATTTTTTATTTTAATTATATATATTTATTTTTTAATTATAGATATATTATTAATAAAAACTTATTTTATTTTTTATATTAAAAATTTCGATTTTTATATTTATTTAATATTATTTTTAATATGTTTATATATTAAATATATAATAATTAATATTTATTATATTTAAATTTATTTAATTTTAATTTTGTTTTATTATTAAAATAAAAATTAAATTATTATTCCGCGTTAAAAATAATTTTTTTTAATTTAACGTAATATTTATTCGGTTTAAAAAATTTATATTATATATTATTATTTTTAAACGTTTTTTTTTATTTAATTAATTTATCGATTATTAATAAAACCGATATTTTAAAAATATATTATTTATTTAATTTTAATATATTTAATTATATTATATCGTATTTAATATTTTTAAATTATTTAAATAAAAATTTAAAAAATTATATTAAAAATTATAATATATTCGTAAAAAAAAAAATTTAAATAAATATATTATAATTTTATTTTATATAAAGTTTATAAAATAATAAATAAAAATATAATATAATTTATTATTTAAAAAAATAAAAAAAAATGAAAAAAAAATTAAAAAAAAGTTTAAAAAAAATAATAAAAATATTTTAAAAATTAAATATAAATTAATAATTAAAATTTAAACTTTTTTAAAAAAAATAATAAAAGTTTAATTAATTTTATTAAATAAATATAAAAATTATTAAATCGAATTTTTAAAAATTTATAAAATCGATTTATTAAAATATTTTTATATAAAATAAAAAATAATAAAATTAATATAATATTATAATTATAATTATAAAATTATTTATTAATAATAAATAAATTTATTATTAATAATATATTAAAAAAAATTATTATATTTAAAAAAATTTAATAAATATTTAATTAAATTATTATATTTATAAAAAAAAAATATTTATAATAAAAAAATTAATTATTTTAATTTTAAATAATAAATTAATTTAACGTTAAATAAAAAAATTATATTTATTTTTAAAAATTTAATAAATTAATTAAATATTTTAAATTTTATTTTATAAAATTTTAATTATATTATTTTATTTTTAAATATAAATTAATTTAATTATTTTAAAATAAAAAATATTTAATATTTTTTTTTTATAAATTAATAAAAATAATTAATATAAAAATTCGCGGATTATAAAAATAAAACTAATAAATTATTTATAAAATAAAATAATTTAAAACTTTTAATATTATAATTAATTAATATAATATATATAAATTTTAAAATATATAAATAAATATAAATAATAAATTACGATTATATTATAAATTAAATATAAATAATAATTATTTTTAAATATAATATTATTATTTATTTAATTTAAATAAAAAATTAATTAATACAAAAAAATAAATTTATAATATTTATAATAAAAAATAAAAACAAAATATTTAATTAAATTTAAAACGTTAAATAATTTAAAAATAAAATATTTTTTTTATTATTAAATATAAATTTTAATTTTTTAATTAGTTGTTACGAACTAATAGAAGGATGGCCTGTTGAAAGGCCAAGCGTAATGGGGAGCCGATTAACCAAACGCGGGGGCTGGACTAGGAGACAAGTTACAACTACCGGGTGCGTAATAAAGTTATATAACAGTTTTAAAAGGATTAAATATTAAAAATACTTAAAACGTTTAAAAACAAGTTTTTAAAACGTTTAAAAAGTTTAATTATTTAAAACAGCCGAAAAACGTAAAAAAAAGCGTTTTAATAAAAAGAAAGGATTATTATATAGTTACAATAGTTTTTTTTATATTTAATCACTCGTTTTTATTTTTTAGTTATTAATTTATTTTTTTATTAAATAATACATTTTTTATTTAAAATCAATTGTTTTTATTATATAGTAACGGGGAGTACTTTGAAAACTTCTTAACGGACACCTACTAAAGATCCTATTATTACTTGCAAATCAAAACCCTGTGCGTTCTCTTATATTGTTATATAGGAGGTCCGTTACATTAGTTTTTATATAATATTATTTTTAATTATTTTTAATATATAAAATATAATAGCTTTTTTTAATATTTTTTTTATAATTTATAATATTAAATATTATTATTTTTTAAAAATTTTTAAATCGATATAAAAAAAAATTTAATAAATTAAAATTTAAAAATAAAACAAAAATATAAAATTTTAAACCGCGCGATATTATATCCGTATAAATTATAATAAAAAAAATTTAATATAATTTAATATTTAAAAATAATTAATAATTTAATAAAAATTAAAATATAATTTATTTATATTATAATATTTAATATTAAAAAAATTAAAATTAAAAAAAAATCGAAAAATTTTAAAATTATAATATTAAATTATAATTTAAATTTTTAAATAATAAATATATAAATTAAAAATTAAAAAAAAAATAAATATAAATTTAAAATATTCGAATATATTTAAATTTATATAAATAATATATTTATAATTTAAATATTAATTAATAATAAAATTATTATTAAAATTATATTTTTTCGATTTATAAAAAAATAAAATTTTTATTTTTAATTAATAAAAATATTATAAATAATAAAATTAATTAATAATAAATAATATAAAATTATTAAATATATATTAATAAAAATTATTATTATAAATATTAATATAATTATTATTATATATATGTTACGAACTAACAGAAAGATAGCCCGTTAAAAGGCTAAGCGTAATAAAGAGCCGATTAACTAAACGCGGGGGTTGGATTAGAAAACAAACTACGGCTACCGGGTACGTAGTAAAGTTACGTAACAGTTTTAAAAAGATTAAATACCGGGGATATTTAAAACGTTTAAAAGCAAGTTTTTAAAACGTTTAAAAAGTTTAACTATTTAAAACGGCCGAGAAATATAAAAAAAGGCGTTTTAATAAAAAGAAAAGATTATTATATAATTACGATAGTTTTTTTTATATTTAATCACTCGTTTTTGTTTTTTAACTATTAACTTATTTTTTTATTAAATAATACATTTTTTACTTAAAATTAATTGTTTTTATTATATAATAACGGGGAATATTTTAAAAACTTTTTAACAGATATTTATTAAAAATCCTATTATTACTTGTAAATTAAAACCCCGTACGTTCTTTTATATTATTATATAAAAAGTCCGTTATATTTTAATAGTTCTTTGATTAATAAAACTTAGTACGAACAAACAGATATTAGTATAAAAAAGTTTTAATAACGGAAAATTACAAAAAAAAAGATTTTAAAAAGTATATTTAAAAGATACTTTAGTTGTAAAAAACTAACAGGCGGATATTTTAAGAAACTTATTTACAAGTTATAGGACTAAAAACCCGAAAATAATAAATAAAAAAGTAAATATCGGTAGACACGTTTATTACAACTTTAATACAAGAACGATTAAAAAATACAATTATAGTAGTAAACTTAGACCTAATTATTAAATTTTAAACGGAACAAATAACTGTAAAAGAAAAAAACAACAAGCCCACTAGAAGAGCTTTAGGAAACTCTGATAATAACGATTTTAATAACGATTTTAATAACGATTTAAACGAAAAAAAATTAGAAAAAGAACAGGAACCTTTTGTAGACTTTAATATATAAACTAATAAAAGATTTATTTAAAACTATAACATTTAAATAATTAAAAGATTAATATTATTATAACAAAACATAGTATCTTTATTTAAATTAATAAATAAACAATTAAAACAAATATTATTACCAACGGTACGAATACTTAGTATAAACATAATAAATATTAAAAGATTTAAGTTTATATTTTTTAAAGTTTATAACGGAACTACGGACGTTAAATTATTTTTTACTTAAACACGTTTATATATGAGCTAGTACGTTAGTATTATTAATACGGATGTTAAAAAAATTATAATAACGGCGTAATTTTTAACAAAAACAGTATTAGAATAGTTTGAACTAATTTTAAAAAATTATTTAAAAAACATAAAAAACGAACGAAAATTAAAAACTAAAGGAATTTTTACAATATATTCCGGATTCGAGAATTATATAAAAAACTTGTTCGGCAACAAAAAAAAAACAGAATATATTAAAAAACTATTATATTAGTTAAAATAAACTAAAAACGCCGCAATTTATACGATAGAGTTTAAAAAACTAACAGTTATTTTAAAACTGCTCGAAGTAGTACTGTTTATTTTATTTTTTAATAAATTAAAAACCTAAGTTTAAAACGAAATATATTAAAATAACAAATTAACAACGTTCGGTAAATATATAAAAAACGTAATTATAACGGATAAACGATCGTTTAACAAGTATATAAACAAAAAACGGACGAGTATTACGAAAATTAAATATAAAACTTAAAAAACTTAAATAAAATAGGAAAACCTGGGGAAAAAGTTATTAAAAATAAACGTAATATAAAAACAAATATTAAAAAATATATCTAACGTGGAATATTTTTAATATAAAAAAAAAACATTATAAACGTTAATGTCCGAGTTTATAAAAAAAAACAACTTAGTATTAACAAAAAGGAGTTTTTTAAAAAAAGGCGTAAAAAACCCGAAAAACCCGAATCGTAAAAATCTATAATAGTAATAAAAATAACCAAAAAACTTAAAACGTTTAAAACAATATTAAAACTTACGAATATAACTTAAAATTGGAATTAAAACGTACGGTTATTATATATATAATAATATAAAAAAACAACTTTATTTTAGATAAAAAGGAATGTTTTAATTATAACGATTTAAACGGAAAAACTTGTAAATATTACCTTGGATTAAAAAAATCAATAAAATAAATTAACTAAAAATATTATTACTATATTCGATTTAAAGATTATAAACTATATAATAAAAATTTTAAAAAAAAAATAACCCGGACTTTATATAAAAAAATATATTAAATATTTTATAAACGATTTTATTATTACAAATAATAT
>MU390471.1:0-17949 GCA_022578715.1 Nemania sp. FL0916
TTAATATTAATAAAAATAAAAAAACAGTTAATATAAAATATATATATTATATTTTTATTATTTATAAACTATATAAAATATAATTTAAATTAAAACTTAGGAAAAATTACGAAGTTAAAAAATACGAACTATATAACTGTTTATATAATAAAACTTAATTATATAATAAAATACCCCGGGTTTATAAAAAACATTTATATATTTTTATAAATAAATTAATTATAATTAAAAAATACATTTATAATAATAAAACTAACAAATATAATTTATATTTCGATTTTAAATTATTATTTATAAAATAAAAAACCTTTGTTTTATTAATATTTCGAATAACGTTAAAATTATTACAACTAAAAAAAACTATATAACGATAATATAATTATTAAATTAAATAATAATACGAATATATAAATAACAAATGTTTTAAATATGCGATAATAAAAGTAAAAGTTTAAAAAATAGTTTTATAAAATATAAAGTTAAAAAACGAAAGCGGTTTTTATTATTAAAGCGATAAAAAACCGAAAATATAAAAACTTTGTAAAAAATACGATACGGTTTACAAAAATAAATAAAAATCGAAATAAAATATAATAAAAAAAAATATCGGATATTAATAAATTTAAAATCCGAAATCGATTTTATTTTATTTCGAATTATTAAAAAAGATCGTATATTTTAGAAATATAAAATTAAATCGTATAAAATTACAATATTCGATAAAAACAAATTAAATTATAATAATAGTTATATGTTTAAAAAAATTAAACTATTTAATATATTAATATAAAAATATAAAAAACAAATTATATTCGATATTATAAATATTTTTAACTACGACGTTATTTTTAAAATAAAATAGCTAAAAATTAATAACCCGATAATTCGATAAAAGGATAAAATAATAATTTAAAATACTAGAAATATTAACAAAGTATAAAAAATAACGGAAAAAATCGTAATATTAAAAAAATATTTACAATATAAGGACCTGTTTAAAATATTTAAAAAAAACGAATTATTTAAACACGGATTTTAAAATTACCGGATCCTGTTAAAAAAAAAACACGAACTTAAATTGTACTAAATTTATTATATAAGTTTTAAAAAGTTTAAAACTTTATAAAATTATATATAAAAGAATTTAAAACGAGGGTTTATACGCGAGTCGGAATTATTATATAATTACCCGGTCTTACTAATATTAAAAATAAAAAACGGAAAACAAGCCCGAAATAAAAAAAAGAACTTAATATAACGAATAATAACGGACTATTGTTTATTAAACGTAATAATAATCCCGGACGGATATTTTTTAACTTTTTTTATTATAATAAAAAAAAATATTAATTAAGTTTAATAATTTATTATATTCGATATATTTAACAAATATTATATTATTAAAATAATAAAAAAAAAAAAATAAAAAACTATTATACGAACGATTTATAAATTATATAAATATACGGTTATGTTTTAAAGATTACGTAATATTCCGGTAACTTTTTAACGTATAATAATAATAGTACTCCGAAAGTTTTTAAATAAATTTATGTTTGTTTATTTTAACGATATTTTTATTTATTTAAAAACTTTAAAAAAATATAAAAAACATGTAATAATAGTTTTAAAAAAACTTTAATAAACAAAATTACGATTAAACGTAAAAAAGTACGTATAATATATTTAAAAGATTAATTTTTTAAAATTTATTATTACCCCCGGGAAAATCTAAATATAAAAATTAAAAATTAAAATAGTACGTAATTAGAAAATATTAGACCTGTATATAGTTACTAATATTTAACAAGTATTAAAATTTTTAAACTACGTACAAGCTTTAATTAAAAATTTTAAAACACTAGTAAAACTCCTTACGAAATATATTACTAAAAAATACGAAAAAAAAACATTTTTTATTTCGAAAGAAGTTAAAAAAGTATTCGAAATATTAAAATTAAAGGTTATTTCCGACCTAATAATGTAATTATTAAATTTAATAAAAAAAAAAAGATTAAAAACGGACGTGTTAAACGGCGTAATCGCTAGAATATTTAAACAACTGGAAAATAATAGGAAATAGTACCTAATAGTTTATTATTCGAAAACGTTATAAAACGCCGAACTAAAATATTTAATCTACGATAAAAAATTATTAATTATTATTAAAATATTAAAAAAATAAGAACTTTTTATAAAAAGAATAATAAAACTATTTAAGATTTATTCCGATTATAAAAATTTAATTATATTTATAACTATAAAAAACTTTAATAAACAATATAAAAATTAGTTGATTTTTTTCGTAAAATTTAATTTTAAAATATATTATATTAAAAAAAAAATAATATTTAAGTAAACATTTTTAATTAATAAAGATAAAAAAGATTTAAAGTTTTTAAACGAAATATTTAAATATTATACTTTTAAAAAAATAAAAGTTTACGTATACGGGTTATTTTTAAAGATTTTTCGAAAGTTTAACTATAATAGTTATAACAAATTTACAACTTTTAAAAACTAACGGAACTATACAAGTAAAAAAAGTTAAAAACAGACAAACTAGTTTATAAAAAAAAGATCTATTTACCCGAAACTTTATAAAAAAAATTTGTTAAAAAATTTTACGAATATTTTTTATATAAATATTAAAAAATAATTAAAACAATTAAACGTTTATAAAAAAAATACGATTTCCCTAAATTATAAAAAACTGTAAAAAAAATAATAAACGTTTATAATATTTATAATAAAATTAAAACCGTTCGATATAAATTTTACGGGTTTTTATAATTAATATAAATATTTAATAAAATATAATATATTATTATTTAAAATTTTATTATTATATTTTTATTATTAACCGACCCGGTTATAAAAATATAATACGATAGAATATAGGTTATTATAAACCGATTTATAAAATACGGTTATTTTTTACTTTTTAAAAACAATATTACCGTTGAATAGTTAATATACACCTTTATTCGTTAATATTTAAACAAATATAAATTATTTAAACGAATTATTTTTAATCGAAATATTTTTTTTACGTTTAAATTTAATATAAGTTTTTCTAAAAAAATTAATATAAAGTTTAAATTTTTAACCGTTTATTATTTTTAAACGGATAAATAAATAAAAAAGTTAAATTAAACATTTAAATAATATTTTTAAAACTATATTAATTACGAATAAAATAATTAATACGAACTTTTATTTATAATTTAACTAATTTATAATATATTTATAAATAAAAATATAAATATATTACTTTACGAAACAGTTTATAAGTATTAAATAAATATAAACCGATAAAAAAAATTTTAAACCGAAGCCCCCGTTATTAAAATAATCGTTTTAAAAGTTGAAATACTCGTTACAAAAATTAAAATAATATAAACCAAGTTACAAACTATATTTTAATTTATTTAACAACGTATAACAGAATATTATAATAAAAAAAAAATTAAAAAATTAATTTTAATAAAAAAAAACAAAGTTTATTTATTCCGATAAAAACAAAATTTAAACACTAATATCCCTTAGATTAAAACGAAACGATTAAATAATAAATTAAATTTTAAAAAATTTAAACCTTTTAAAATTAAAAAAATTGTTTTATTAACTAATTATAAACTATCGTTATTAAAAATAATACGAATTTATTTTATTTTTTATATTTCTTTATTTAAACTTGTACCGAAAAACGTACTATTAAAAATATAACTCGAAATCAAACTTGATTAAAACATTTATAAAATCGAAAAAATTTTAAATTCCCGTTAAAATAAAAATAAATTCGAATATTTCGTTAAATAAAAAAAATATTTATATATTAATAACATTTAAAAATTTAAAAAACATTTAAAAATTATTACGACAATTATTAATTAGTTTTATTATTAGTATTTTAACCGATTAAAACCGAGAACGCGGGATTGTTTAACCAAGTATTCCCGGGAGTAGATTAATTAAAAAAATTAGTTTATAAAATAAAAAAAAGTTACGCTTATTTAATAATTATTTTTTTTTATTTTTCTTTTAAACGTTTTAATTTATTTAATTTAATTAACGAATTAACATTTTTTTATACTATTTTAATCTTCCGAACATATAAACGGTTTTTTTAATTACGCAACTTTATTAACGTGGACAATATTTCGTTAACTTTTTATTAAGCTCGGAAAAAACGCGTTTTAATAATACTTTTTTTTTTTTTAATCCGACGATATTCCGATTAAATATTAACTAAAAACGAGAAAAAAGTTTTATAACTTTAATAAAACAGGTTTAACGCGGTATATTTTTTACACTTTTTAACACCTTTTATTATAACGTAACAAAAGTTTTTCGAAATACAACGGTAATATTAAACAATTTTAAAATTAAATTTATCGAAAACGTTTATTAAATCGTAATAACAAAACGTAGACTTTTTAAAAATTACGCGAGTTTTACAAATACAATTAAACATAATAATTAATTAACAAATAAAAAAAAAAAGAAATATAAAAATAATATAAAAAAAAGATATTAACTTTTTATTATCAAGAACGACAATTATAAAAAAAAAAAAAAATGTTACAAAAACTCTAAAGGAAATAAAAAAACTTTACTATTTTATTTCTTATTATTTTATTATTTTATTTAATATATAATACGGATAAACGGATATATTAAAATTAAAAAATTATAATTAAAATGTTTATTAATCGCAATTAAATAAAAATACTAATTAATTAAAATATTTATTAATTAACGCTAATTAATTAAAAAAAATATTTATATTAATTATTAATTATTATTAATTAAGATTAAATTTTACAAAAAAAAATGTTTATATAATTTTATAAGTTATTTTATATTTAATCACTCGTTTTAGTTTTTTAACTATTAATTTAACTTATTTTTTTATTAAATAATACATTTTTTACTTAAAATTAATTGTTTTTATTACATAATAACGGGGAGTATTTTAAAAACTTCCTAACAGACACCTACTGAAGATCCTATTATTACCTACAAATCAAAACCCCGTGCGCTCTCCTATATTGTTGTATAAGAGGTCCGTTACAATTATATTATTTATTTATAAATTTAAATTTTTAAATTTATTAAAAAAAAACATTATAAATATTAATTAAATTTATTAATTTATTATTTTATTTATTATTATTATTTTAAACGTTTAAAATATTAAATTCGTTTAATTTTTTAATATATATTAATAATAAAAACTTTTTTTTAAAACGTAATCGTAAATTTTTATTTTTTTTAAAATAATTTTTTTTTATATAAATATATTATTTTTATTTAAAAAATATTTAAAAATAATTTTAATATTTTATATTAATAAAATTATTATTATTACGAAAAAATTATTTAATAAAATTATAAAATAACTTTTTTAATAAAATTTTTATTTTTATATAAAAATAATAATTTAAAAAAAAATTATCTTGGTACACTCAAACTTGACCTGTGACCTCCATTTGAATCGATCATCTCGGTATTGAAGCAACACCAAGTGTCATTCTGGTCGGGCAGAGCCTTATCCTTCGCCATTGATCGTGCGACAGGCGGAAAGGATATCCTGAGCACGTGAGAGTCCGGTCCTCGCGTCGATGTTTTATTAGAGCGGCGGGACATCATCAGCTTGAAAGTATGTGGAATCTGGCAATTGCACTCCTTCCACCCCGTCGATAGAGCCTTGTGTAGACTCAGTGCCTGGCTCTTGGTTTGGCTAAATATTTGGACTGTTGTAGCTGTCTTCGATTGCCTTCCTGAAGAAAGGGCCTGTGCTTCACCGAATAGCTTGTTAACTCTGTCAATCTGTTTTCCCAAGCTATCGACTTGGTCTTTCCATTTATTCTTTTGCACTGCAAATTGAAGCTTTCGAAACCTTTTTGGTAGTTGAAGCCCCTTTTGCGCAGATTCGTTTGAAGCGTGAGCCTAGCTAGATCAGTCTCTCTCAACCCAAACTGACTTCTCCTAGCCAACTTACCGGCGGCCCGCATCGATCAACTCTTCTCCGCATATTGACAAGATATTCATGTATGCCTTTGATGGAAGCAATGTAATTATCGTATTCGCCCTCGCCGCATAGCTTGTGCTGCAACTTCGCAGTTAACTCCTCGCTTTCCCATCCCGGGCTTGTCAGATCGTCCATCATCTCTTTCAGCTCGAATTCTGACTCGGTGATCGAGCGAAGCATTCTTTCTATATGTTGACGGAAGATGATCTGCTCTCTGTTAAGGCCATTGATGAGATGGGCAAACTCTCGTCGAAAGAATACCCAGTCGCCCAGACCTCTGTAGCCATCTTCGTAGTTCTCAAGTATGCTAATAACTAGAGGAAAAACAGCCAGAACAAGGCTGACTACCTCGACCGCTCCGGTCATTGTTGCTCCGCAAAGATTGGGTATATTGTATGATCATGAAGATACAAAGAAAGTCGATCCATAAATTCGCCTGGACAATTTAGATCACCGTTGTTGGAGGAACAGCGAGAATCTCGAGACAGAGAGGGGTGAGGGGCGCCTTCGACGACGGGACAGCACTCAGAGCTTCAGAGCCTCAGTGACTCAATGCCCGCAAACCTCATGCATATGTGTGTTAGGAGCACTGATCGGCCGACGAAGGCTGATTGAGTGTAACGGTGAAGATGCCAATCATATTCGCGGGTCTATTCGAACAGCCAATCCCGTGAGGATACACGATGTACAGTACCTTTTAAGCGCTCGATTGGGGGCGTGAACAGGGGTATAAATAGCAATGTAACGAAGGCTAGACATTTGTCACTCGACTGCGATACGAGCTGTCTCACGAAGGTAGAGCTAAGGCGGAATGTTCGATACTCAATCAAATAATAACATCATGGTAGATGGTTATTTCGGTTCAAAATCAAGCGTATAGCCAGTACTCGTTGTCGAATTCCGTAGGTACGATGCAAACCTAGTCTCGAGCAATGTGAGATCGTCACAGCGAAGGGTGGGTGCAGGCTGCAGCAGGATTCCTACTTCGTAGGAACGGAGTACCCAAGCCAATCGAACCCCGACTAATGCACAGATCATGCCAGAAAAAGCAAACAGACAGTGCGCAAGAGGCGATAGATATACCGGCCGTATTTCCCGGTCTGCTGAGCATGGTTTTACTGAAAGTTGATGCTTAGAAGCGTCCGACATCACCAAGGAAGTGTTGGACGGACCCAACAATGGCCGCAGCACCACGGCAAATTATGGTCGAGGCTGCGAAAGCGAGGCGGAATCTGCAAGACCTATGTGCAGAGACAGTCAAGAAGATTGATTCCAGAAGCCTTCCTAGTGATGTTCATGCCGATAAACGCCACCTAGGCGATTGTGTCGACCGCTTTAATATATGGGCTGGAAGCTTAGGCGTTTTCCAGAAAGGGGATGCATCGTTAGATGCCCGCTTATCAAGTCACCTTCTTCTTCATGAAGTTGTGAGGCTGCTAAAGCAGCTGGATGCTTTTACTCTTGAACGTAAGTCAGCACCATTATAGTAATGGTTTTCGCCATCTATGTTGGCCAGAGCTCACCAGGTTATATTTAGTTAGCGCAATAATAACTGGTAGTCGTGAACAACGTATCTGGACCAAGTCAGCACTGCGAATTAATCGCGATGAATTCAGTGATCCAGAAGATTTCAGCAGCGATGAAGACGCCGAAAATGTTTCAGAACCAGGGTCAGATGAAAACGGTAGCTCAGAAGAGACATTTTTCGAGTCGCAAGATCTGCATCTCTCCATCGATGAGTCCATTACGAGTCTCCTACGGCTCTCCGCATTGGTGTCTAAATCGTCTAGAAAGGCGAAATTTACCAAGTCATCAATAAATGGAAATTATGCGGTCGGGCCAGACATTAGTCACATTAAGGATTTCTTTCCTCATGCTGCCGAAAACATCGTCCTTATAGAAAGGTTAGGGAAAGCTAATGCGCAGAGACGGCAGTGGCTTTGGTATCGCCAAAGGCATCGTGAGAAACTCTCAGTAGACTTCTCAAGTCCCATGCAACAACGATTATCACTTCCAGGGTTTGCTGGTGATGCTGATGAAGGCTCCGTGGCAATCTTCTCGGACGTCGACAAACATGACATACCTGCACCTAGCCTGACTGGCACTAAAGCCTCGACATTTAGGTCCCGGTTAACCCCCAGTATGTTTTCTGGTACAAGAGCGCCTGAAACCGTGTTTGGGCGATCATCCATGGCAGCTTCAGATGAACAACGGTTGATGATACCGGAGCCGCCCCATGATTTAATATTGGGACAGCCCTATTATTGTCGGTACTGCTGTAATATGGTGGAAATATCAGGGAGACATGCTTGGCAGTGAGTCCATTCCCTTCCTATCGTGCGCTCGCCGCTTCTCGTCTCTCACTACCTTGCGTCTGCTCCGCTTCTTTGTTGTTTCTCGCACTGAATTCGTACTCAAGAAAACACGTGCACGAAGATCTATCATCATACGCGTGCACCTTCCCCAACTGCGACGAGGTATTTTTCGAATCCAGGCACAAATGGTGGAATCACGAAATGGAATGCCACAGGAAACACTGGCGATGCGGCGTGTGCAACACGCAGCAGCCCAGCAGGGTCGATATGGTGAACCACCTGCGGAATGTCCATAGTGATCAAATTCCAAACAGCCAAGAGGAAATAATAGCGGACAAGTTTGGGCGACCAGTGAAGACCATAAATGCGGCGGACTGCCCTCTTTGTGACTATACCAGCATTCTCCGCCGTCGAGGGCTCTCGGATGAAGAAATCTTACATCTCTCACCAGATAAATTCAGGAGACACCTCAGCCGACATTTAGAGCAGGTAGCTCTTTTCGTTCTCCCGATTTCTGACTTACTCGAAGAAAATGAAGCGTCTGATAACGGAGCACCGAGTGACGATGAGAGTGATAACGAAGATGTATACAGCGGAGTAGAAACCAAGGAACAATCGGTGGCTGAACTGGTCCTTAAGCTAGCTGGGATCGCATCATCACAGATGATCTCGGCAGAAAATCCGTCTAAACCGCCGAATCTCGCCATGAGATGGCAACCACCACAAGATTTCACGCCTCCATTGGACGACTTCTATACAGACGATATAGACTTGCTGCCTGAAAGACAAGAGCCAATTTTTGGCGGAGATCTTCATACACCGGGCTGGGCCCGAGGTACTGGTCATCACAAAGAGGGTTTCTGCGCCCGGTGCCCGGTATCCCATTGGGTGAACATTCCTGATGGTAGCTATGCTTTCCACTTGACATACTTTCATGGAGTGCCAGCGTCTGGAGTTCCGTTGCCACGGCCATCAACTGTCCCTCAACTGGATAGCTGGGAAGGATTTTGTGAAGTGTGCGAGAATTGGAGGCTCCTCAAGAAGACGAGGCGCGGTTGGAATTGGTACAGGCACTGGTTAGACGTAAGGCGATCGACCGCTTTCCTCCATTATTACTGACACGGCATTTTAGGATCACACCGATATCGTCAAAAGTCGCACAGACGCCATACGGAATGGCAGCAACCCAGAATTTGCGCACCTATCGATATCAGAGACTGTGCCCATCACTAAACAAAACGTCAACGCTGGCAGTCTTCAAGTGGAAAAGCCAGACCTTAAGCCCGGCCCAGAGCAGTTGACTCAGTGTGAATATGAAATCCTTGCGCCTCACTTATTCGCACTTGCCAAACAGGATAAGTCAAATATGATAGAAATATTACTGGTTGAATTCCGTGATGTGCATACAGCCGAAGAATTGAGGCAGTTGCTCGATTGGACAGATGATCTCGACCAGAACCTAATAATGGTTTCAGCTTCTCAAGGTTTCTACACCACTGTTAAGCTGATCTTGTCCATGAACGGGAATCCAAATCGTATCGATGTTGAGGGCCGAACTGCACTAGACTTGTGCGCAGATGCCGGGTACTTCCAAATAGCGCACCTGCTTGTTCAGAACGGTGCAGACGCCTCCAAGTCCCTCATATTCAAGAAAATCTTCTCAAATCCGCAAGAATTTGCCGGGGAAATGACGAAAGCGTCCGAGGTCATGCGCCGACCTGTAGACACCAGCAGCTCCTCACTGGGTCTCTTAGGGCAGTCAGCGTGTGATGGCGATGTGATATCCATCCAGAGGCTGCTGGGCAGCGCCACCGGTCCTTCTCTGTGCGACATAGAAGAAGGTGCCGAGCACGGGCGCTCCCCTTTTCTTTTAGCATGTCTAAAGAATCATTTTCAAGCCATGGACCTCTTACTATCACGGGGGGCTAATATCAACGCTACTTCAAAACAAGGTTGGACGTCATTGATGCTTGCTGCCAAAAGGGATGACGAAGATTGTGTCTCATATTTGCTCTCTAGGGGAGCTGATGTGAATCACTTGTCTCCCGATAGGTGGACAGCACTTACAGAGGCTACGAGCAAGGGGTCCATCAAAGTGATGGAGATGCTTCTCGATTCTGGAGCCGACCCTGAAGCTAGAGAAAAATCCGATTGGACTCCGTTGATGCACGCAGCCTATAGAGGCGATTTAGCGGCGGTGGAGCTTCTCTTGAGCAAAGGGGCTTCGTTCCACGAAGTATCCACTCACGACGAAACTACCATGCTACTCGCCGCCGCTTCGGGATCTCCCGCTGTTGTGAAACGCCTGTTGGACGCTGGCTGCGCTGCCGACTCTACATGGTCGATGTCTCAGACAGGCATTTCCAGCAATTCGGGCGCAATCGATGGGGAAAGCACGGAGGCAACGTCAGCTCTTGTCCAGACAGCAGAAGAACGCATTGAAAGGGCCTATAAGGTAGGCTGGACACCGCTGATGGTAGCTGCGCAGATTGGAAGTCTAGAGAGTGTGCGGATGTTGCTTGACGCTGGAGCGAATCCGGCTTCTCAGAGCCCAATGTTCAAGACGGTGATTGAGATTGCAAGCGAAAATGGGAGAACAGGAATTGCCGAGTATCTTGCGGGAAGGCTTTCATAATAACGCGAGTCGGAAATGTGGGCGTAGCTGTCTGTGTAATGTACATGATCTGGTATATGAAGATGATGTTATAGTTCACTCTGCCTCTGTTTCTCCGTACCTGGTCTGCATTCACTACGCCCTGGCTTATGTAATCGTAGCTTACTGCCAGAATCTATATCCAACTATAATTAGGCGGCAACTGCCCCTAGGCGCAGTAGTGTTTAGGCCCATACTGTATTTGTTAATTGACTGTTCGCGCCCCACCTAAACTTGTTTACATTACGTGCGCAACCTTCGGATTGTTAATAAACTACTTTTTATATATAATTTTAATTAATTAACTTTGTATTATTTATTTATAATTAAAAACGCGTTTTTAATTATAATTAAATAATTAACGTTTTAATTATAATATTAATTTAATTATAAATTTAATTATAATTTTATTATAATTTATATAATTATTATTATATTTTATAATTTATTATAATAATTATTATAATAATATTATATACGGAATTATATAATAAATTTAAAAAATATATATTAATTATAAAAAAAAAAAAAAAAAACTACGAAATTTAATTTTATTAAATTTATTTTATTTATTTATAATTATAAATTTTATTATTTAATTTATTTTAATTATATAATTAATATAATATAAAAATAATTATAATTTATTATTTATAATTATTAATTATAATTATAATTTTTTATTTATAATTATAATTTTTTATAACTTATTAATATTATTTATAATTATTATATAATTATAATAATTATATAATTATTAATAAAATATTAAATTATTATTATTTTTAATTATATAAATAATAAACTTATAAATAAACTCGTAAATAATTTAATAAATAATTTATTAATTTACAACTTTTTTAATTATTAAACTCGAAATATTAAAAGTTATTTTTTTAATATTTTATATTATTAATTAATTTTTAAATATTTTAATTAAATTAATAAAAAAGTTTTTTATAAATAAATAATTCGATTTTATTTTAAAATTTTAAATTTATTTATCGTTAAAAAAAACGTTTATTTTAATAATATAATATAATTTATTAAAAAAATAAAACGAATATATTTTTTTTATAAACGTATTAATTAAAGTTAAATAAATTAATTAAAATTAAATAAATTAATAAATTAATTAAAAAAAATTAAATTAAATTTATAATTTTATAAAATAATAAATTATTTTTTTATATTTATAAATTAAATAAATATAAATAATAATTATATAAAAAAATATTTTTAAATTAAAAAAAATAAAAAATAAATTAAATATATATTATTTTATAAATTATTATTATTATTATTGTTTTTTATATTCGCGAACTTAATAAAAACGTATAAAAATTATATAAAAAACCGTATTTAAAAAAAATAAAATAAGAATAAAAGATTAAAAACAAATTAATAAAGTTATTAAAGTTATTAACGCGTAAATTAATTAATTAATTAATTAACGCGCGGATTAATCGATTAATATATTAATTAATTAATTCGAAAAAATAATAAATAAAATAATTAAAATAAAACTTTAATATAATTATAATTATTAAATAAAGTAAAATTATAATATCGCAATTATTTAATAAAATAAAAAACTTAATTAAAAAAAAAGTTATAAAAATAAAAAAATAAAATAAAGTTTATTAAATCCGGGATTATTATACGGATAATTAATTATAAAAATAAAAAAAATAAAATATAAAATTAAAAAAATAAAGTTATAAAAATAAAAAAAGTTATAAAAGTAAAAAATAAAAAGCTTTTATTTATTTTCGTAATTATTAAAATAAAAAATTAAATACGGATTTTTAAATTTAATTTATTAATAAACCGAGCCGGATTTAAAAAAATATATAAAATTATAATTATTAAAAACTTAATTATTTTATAATACGTTTAAAGTTTATATTATAAAACTTGTTTATATAAAAATAATAATTTAATAATAACTTCGAGTATTTAAAATTAATAATAAAAAAAATAATATAATTATATAAAAACGAAAAAAACTTTATAATTAATAAAACTAATTAATTATAAAACAATATAATAAATAAAATAAATTAAAATACTTTTATATTTATTTATAATAATAATATATTTAATACGTATTAATATTTAATTAAAAAAATGTTAAAAAAGTTTAAAATTAACGTTTTAATAATTTATAAAAAATTAACTTATTAATATAATTTAAACTTTTAATAACGCGATTTAAATAAAAGTACTTTATATAATTACGAAATTATTAATAACTTATAAAAGGATTTTATAATTATTATAACAATATTATACGCGGAGTTATATAACAAATTCGAAAAACGTATATTAATTATAAAAAAAAAAAAAAAAAAAACGGAGCCGCGAAACTTAATTTTATTAAATTTATTTTATTTATTTATAATTATAAATTTTATTATTTAATTTATTTTAATTATATAATTAATATTCTAATTATATAATTAATATAATATAATAATAGTAATCAATAATAATTATAATTTATTATTTATAATTATTAATTATAATTATAACTTTTTATTTGTAATTATAACTTTTTATAAAATTATTAATAAAGTGTTAAATTATTATTTTTATTAATTAATTTATTTATTTATTAATTTTTTAATTTTTATAACAATCGTTATAAGAAAGTATTTATAAAATATAGGTAAGCTTTAATAAAGGTTAAAATTGGTTTATATTTAAAATAAAATATTAAATAAATTGGAACAATATAATAATAAAGGATTAGATCGTTAGGAAGTTTTTTTCGATAGTTAGATTTTAAAAATTAACTAAAGTTTAAATTAAATAATAATAAAAAAATAACTAGTTATATAAAAAACATTATAAATTATATAAATATTTTTTTTCGTTTTTTTAAATAAATAAAGTTCCGATTATTTTTTAAAACGTAAGTTTTAAATTATTAACTTATTAGTAATTAAATAATCCCGACTAAAGATTACTTTTTATAAATAATTTTAACTCCGGATTATTTTTAATATTATAATTTTAAATTACGTGTTTATATACCTTTTTATATATATATTCGTTTATTCCGTTATTTACTTGATTTTTTTAACTATTATACCCCGCGTTAAATTTGTTTAATAGGTTTTTTTTTTATTAGTTCGTAATATTATATTTTTTTTTTAAATTATTATTTATAATAATTTTTTTTAATAAGTTTTTTTTTTACGTTTTTTTTTAATTATACCGGATCGTATTATAAAATCGCGTAATATTACTATCGAACGTTTTTTTTTATACCGGTATATTAATAAAAACGGTCGTAAAATAAATATACTGTATATTTATTGTTTTAAATATAATTTATCGGGATTTTATCGAATATTTAATAAATTTTTTCGTTATTAAATATATATTCGTTATAATCGGTTTTATAATAATATACTAGTAATATTTTTATTATTTCGGGTTTTAAATTAATAAAAAAAATTAGATCGTTAAAAAAAAAAGTAAGTAATAATTTGTTATTTTTTTATAAACGTTTAGCCGCGTTTTAATCTAAGTTAGCAAAAACCGTTGGTTATTTTACACGTATTTAAAAAACTCGCGTTTTAATAAAACGTCGTAATAACAAGTTTTTCGAACGTAATATATTTAAATTAAACAAAAAAAACGGTATTTTTTTTTAAAACAATTAAAAATAACGTTTTATTAATAACTTATTATAACTCGGCGTTTTTAATAACGTCGATTAATCGGTTTTCGGTTTAAATCTTAGTTTCGGTTTAATTAATTAAAATATTAGTAATAAAAACTCGTAATAGTTTAAATTACGTTTTTTAAATATTTTATAAGTTTTTAAATATTATATATATATAAATATTCTTTTTATTTAATTAAATATTCGGTATTTTCGTCCGTTTAATATAAATCTAATATTTTTTTAATTTCGTATTTTTTTTCTAATTCGGTTTAAATTTTAGTTTTAAATTTAATATTATTTAATATTAGTTTTAATAATAAAATATAAACAATTTTAAATATTCGTATTATTTTTAATAATAAAAGTTAATAATTTAGATTTAATAAAACTTTTACGATTTTAAATAGTTTTAATTTTTTAAAATCGAGTTTTTCGTTTAGTTTTTTTGTTTTAATTTTTCCGCGTAATAAATATACTTTTTGCCTTTTTTTAAAAAAAAGTTTTAACAACTTTTTATTATTATAATATATTTTCGTACGTTATTAAATAATAATAAACTTTTTTTATAGTTTTTTTTTGTATATTTATAATTTTTTTTATATTAATAAGTTTTTATAATATAATAATTTTGTTTACGTTAGTTATAATTTTTTTTAAATCGTAACCGTAATTTGTTTTAAATAATAACATTTTTATATTTTAATTAATTAACGTATTATACGCGTATTTTATTATAAATAATAGTTCGATTTAATTATTTTAATTAAAATTTACGTAATTTCGTAAATATTGTTTTAATATTTAATTAAGTTTTTTTATTTAATCGTTTGTTTAAAAGTAGTATATTATCAATATAACATATTTAATTTTTAACGTTTTTATAAATAATTAGAAATATTTTAATACTATTATTCGTTTTTTATTAGTAATAATTTTTTTTAATTAATTATATTAACTAGTTATATTTTGTATAACTATATAACCGAGTTCTTTTATTAAACTAGTTTTTAAATAAGGAACGAACTTTCTGTATTTTGTAAGTTTTTTTATAATAACTAGAATAAAGTCGTATTTTACTCCTGTTATTAGTTTTTATAATTTTAATAGTTTAATAATAAAGTTAAAAATAATAACTTTTTAAATTTTATTTAATATTTCGATAAATTTTATAAGTTTATATAGTTTATATTTTATTATTTTAAATTTATTATAAATATTATATTTTCGAATTATTTTTTAAAAAACTTTTTTTATTCCAAGTTTTATAAATTATTATTTAAATCGTTTATAAGTTTTAAACAACTTTTAATATTTATAAAATAAATGTTCGTAGAATTCTTTTACGAATTTTTTTTTAATTATAACTAAAATAATAGTTTTATTATTGTTGTTTTATTACTATAATTGTTTTTTTTATTTTTTAATAAAGAATAATTTTATTTATATTATTATTAATATAAAATTACCGTTTATATTTTTTTATAATAATAATTTAATATATTTTTATTTTTTATATCTTTTTAGTTCGTATTTTTAATTAAAAATATCGGTTTTAATATTTTTTTTTAACGTATATAATTTTAAAATTAAACTTTAATAAGAATTCTATTTATCGTATTTATTATTTATTTAGTTTTTTTATAGTTATAAACGTTGTAAAATTTTTATAATCTAAATAAATTTTAATTAAATAGTTTATTTTATTAAAATATAACTTTTATTTTTTAAATACGTAAACAATTATTATTAGTTTTTTATCGTATATTTAATAATTTAATTTAAATTTATTAAACTTTTTCGAAAAAAATATAATAAAATATAAACGTTTTTTATTATTTCGTTAATTAAATTGTCCGTTTATTAATTCGTTATATACGTTTATTTTAATTTTATATTCTCGGTTTAAGTTTAGTAACTATAATATTAGTTCGTCGAATATTTTTTGTTTAATTTTGTTAAATATTTTTTATTTAGTTTTAATTTATTAAAACTTTCGGTTTTTTTTTATAAAGTCCGTAAGAAATACCGCGATTTTGCTAAATTTTCTAATAAATAGTCGTATATAGTTTATATAATTTACAAACGATCTAATATTTTTAATATTTTAAAATATCGGTTAGTTTTTTATTATTTTAATTCGGGATTTTTATATTTATACTTTTTTTAAAATAATAGTAAATTTTAAAAAATCAACCTTTTGTTTATAAAATTTACTTTTTTTAAATATATTAGTAAATTTGTTTTTTGTAATATTATTAAAACTTATTTAATATGTTTTTTATATTTTTTTAATATTTTTAAATAAATTAGAATATCGTCGAAATATATTATAACGAATTTATCGATAAATTTTCGTAATATCGTAATAATTATTTTTTAAAAAATTATTAATACGTTAATTAATTTAAATAATATAATTAAACATTCGTATAATCCGTACAATATATTAAATATTGTTTTTTATTTATATCTTTATATTATACGTATTTAATTGTAAACGTTTAATAAATTAAATATAATATACTATTTTGTTTTATATAACTTATTACGTAATTCGTTAATTCGTAAAATCGGTTTTCGATCCTTTTTTATAATTCGATTTAGATATTTATAATTTATATATAATTTTTATTTAAATTTGCCGTCTTTTTTTAGTTTTTTTAGTATTTATAAGATAAAATATCGTATTAATAATATAAAAAATGTAATAGTTTTTTTTTTAAGTTTTTTTTTAACTATTTATTTAATAGTTTTAATTATTCTAAGTTTTATTAGTAAAATAGAAAAAATCCTAATTGTTTTTTTAATAATAGTTCGATTTTATAGTTATAAACTGTATGTTTTAGTAATTTTATTACTATTTTATACTTTTTTACGAACAAGTTGTTAAATTTTTTATATTTTTCCGGTATAAGATCAGAATTAAATATACGTTTAAGTTTTTAAATAATTAAGCAAAACTTAAATCTTGTTAATTTTATTTTTTTAATTTTTTTAATATCGTTGTTTTTTTTAACGTATATATAAATTTATTTGTTTCGTTTTTCGGACGATTAATAAAAATATTATTTTTTTTTAACAAAATTTATTAAAATTAACTTGTACTTTAGTTTATTAATAAGTTGTTTTTTTATAACTAAAATATTTTTAAAATTATATTATATTATATAATATTAACAATATTAAACGTAAATTTTTTTATACGTTTTTAAATATTAATCGGGAATTTTATAATTTTTTTTTTAATTATTCCGTTGTTATATTT
>MU390472.1:0-17919 GCA_022578715.1 Nemania sp. FL0916
AAAAAAATTAATATAAAATTTAAATTTTTAACCGTTTATTATTTTTAAATAAATAAATAAATAAAAAAATTAAATTAAATATTTAAATAATATTTCTGAAACTATATTAATTACGAACAAAATAATTAATACGAACTTTTATTTATAACTTAGTTAATTTATAATATATTTATAAATAAAAATATAAACATATTATTTTATAAAATAATTTATAAATATTAAATAAATATAAACCGATAAAAAAAATCTCGAATTAAAACTTTTGTTATTAAAACAATCGTTTTAAAAGTTAAAATATTCGTTATAAAAATTAAAACAATACAAGTTAAATTATAAATTATATTTTAATTTATTTAATAACGTATATTAGAATATTATAATAAAAAAAAAATTAAAAAATTAATTTTAATAAAAAAAAACAAAGTTTATTTATTCCGATAAAAACAAAATTTAAATATTAATATCTTTTAAATTAAAACAAAACAACTAAATAACAAATTAAATTTTAAAAAACTTAAACTTTTTAAAATTAAAAAAATTGTTTTATTAATTAATTATAAACTATTGTTATTAAAATAAATACAAATTTATTTTGTTTTTTATATTTTTTTATTTAAATTTGTGTTAAAAAATATATTATTAAAAATATAAATCGAAATCGAACTTAATTAAAACATTTATAAAATCGAAAAAATCTTAAATTTTTGTTAAAATAATAATAAATTCGAATATTTCGTTAAATAAACAAAATATTTATATATTAATAATATTTAAAAATTTAAAAAATATTTAAAAACCGTTATAACGATTATTGATTAGTTTTATTATTAATATTTTAACCGATTAAAGTTAAAAAAATAAAATCGATTTTTAAAAAAACGTTAAACGTTTTTTAATTAAAATTAAAGTTTAGCGAAGTTAGTATTATAAAATCTACGGAAAGATTCGCTACGGTTAAGTAAACTTTTTCCCGCTTTCTTTTCTTACATTTTCGCTCGATTTAATTTATTTTTTTTTTTTTAATAAAAATATTAATTCCCCGCTTATATAAAAACTTTTTTTAAATTTCTAAACAGTAAAAACGTTTTAAACGTTCGTTTATTTTATTTTTAAAACTATTTATTTTTTTTTTATATTTTTTTTTAACAGTTCGTATATTATTTTTAAATTTTTTTCTAATTGTTTTTATTTTTTTTAAAAAATTTACAAGTTTTTTTTATATTTTTTTTTTATTTAATAAAAACGGGTCCGTTTTTCCGTAATTATTATTAAAATCGATATAAATATACTATTGTAATATTTTTTGTTTAAAATATAATAATAATAATTAAAAAAATCGTTAATATAGAAATAAAAAAAAAACTTAATAACTCGTAAATAGAACACGGGAAGATTTTAAAACTATATTATAAAACATATTCTGCCCGGGTAACACGCGTTTTTTTTATTAAAAACGAGATCTTTTTTATATACGACTAAATATAGTAAAAAAAGTACTTACGAAAAAAAAAAAGTGTTTTCGGGATAAAAAACACGAAAAGGAGGGGTATAATATTACGATCTAAAGTCTGCTCCAGGCCTGTTTTATTAAAACAAACGCCCGTATTTTGATTATTATTTATTCGGACCGAAGAATTACGTAATATAGATCCCCGGGATTTTTTAAATCTTTTAGATCTTTAGAATCTATAAAATTATTAAAATCCGTAAAATTGCTAAAAGATTATTAAAAACATAATAAACGGAAAAAAACGTTTTTTATTTTTATATAATATTACGATTTTTTTTAACTAATTATTCGTTTTTATTTTTTAATTATTAATTTAATTTATAGTTTTTATTAAGTAATATATTTTTTAAACTTAGAATTATTTAATTTTTTATTTAATAACGGGGAGTATTTTAAAAACTTTTTAACGGATATTTATTAAGCTTTTATTATTATTTGCAAATCAAAACCCCGTGCGTACTTTTATATTGTTATATAGGAGGTCCGTTACAAATACTCGTTTATATTTAAATAATATCGCCGGTATAAAAAATACGTTAATAACGAATTAATTAAATATAAAAAAACGTTTTTTTTATTTTTATTATTAATAAAAAAAGTTGCGATTTTTTTAAAAATAACCGGTTTTTTTTATACGTAAATAACACTTTAATTTATCCGTATAAAGTTCGGATTTATTGTTTAAATCGAAATTATTATAAGTTTTATTAATAAGTTTTTTAATAATAAGTATAAAAACTATAAAACCGGTAATAATAATAATTTTAAAAACAATATAATTAACGTAATGTTTTTTTAAATATATTATTACAAACTGTTAAACTTAATTAATTTTTATAAAAAAAATTTTTCGAAAACTTTTTAATTATTTATTAAAATAAAATATAACAACTGTTTAATAACTAAGTATTTTTTAAATAAATTTTTATATTTTTATAATTTTTCGTAAATTCGTTTAAAATTAATACGGATTTAATTAACGTTACCGGTTTTAAAATTAAATAAATTAATATTTCGATTATTAAACTAACGTTTCCGTTTATAAATACGAAAAATTAATATAATTTCGCGGTTTTATTAAATAAAAACACGGTAATAAAAAAAAACGCGTTAATTAAATATACGAAATTATATTAAAAACAATTAATAAACTTACGAAAATAAGGTTTCGAGTTTTAAATTATCGTCGTTTTTTTTAATTAAATAAAATTAAATTAAATAAATACGCAAATAAATTTCGAACTTTTTAAAAAAAGTTATAATATTATTAAAATAATTATTATAACTTTCGTAATATTTAATTATAAATTTTAAAAAGTTTAATATATTATTAAACTCGTTATAAATTTTTTAATTTTTTAATTAAAAGTTGTAATTAATAAATATATATCGGTTAAAAATAAAATTAAAACGCGTTATATTTTAATAATTAAAAAATAATTATTTAAAATTAATAATATTATAAATTTTAATCGAAAAAAAAATTTAATAAATATTATTCCCGATTTTAATTATAATATTTTAAAAATTATTATTTTCGTTATTAAAAAAATAATAAGTTTAAATATACCCGAATTAATAATAATTATATCGTTTTCGTTATTAATATATTCGTTAATATTTTTAATTATAATTTTTTTTTAATATTATAACGTTAAAAAGTAGTTTTAATTTACGTATTAACGAAATAATACTTTTTAACAATAATTAAAACGATATATTTAATTTTTTTATTATTATTATTTTTATATATATTAAAAATAATCGATTACGCGATTAAATTAACAATATAACTTTAATAATATGTTTTATATTAATAAATAATATTATTAACTTCGTCGTTATTAGAAAATAAAACGTTAAAATTAAAATTAATTAACGTACGTTAAAAAAAACTATAAAAGTTTTATTATTAATTTTAACGTTATTAAAAATAAAAAAACTTAATTTAAACTTTAAATTATAATAATTAATAATTTAATTAACGTAAAATTCGACGTTTTTAATAATATAATTATTAATAATACGTTTAAAATTTCATAATTTAATACACGATTTTTAATTTTAATTAACGTAATAATTAATAACGTTAATAATATTTATTTTAAAAAGCGATTTTTAAAAATCGAAAAAAAAATAAATTTTAAATTTTATAACGGCGATTTTAATTATAATAACTTTAATAACTAATTTAAAAGTATTTTTAATTTAACGAACTATAATATCGTTAAACCGCGGTAAATTTATTATTAAATCGGGGTTTAAAAATTAAATAATATTATTAAATTCCGGATAATTAAACAAACTTAATAATATATTAAATACGGTATAAAATTAAACTATTAACTGTTTTTATTTATTTTTAATAAATTTAATAACCCGCGATAATATAATTATAATTCGAAATTGTTAATAAATAATAAAAATACGTATTTTTAATTTTTTTAACTTTTTTAAACGTTATAAACGTTAAATATTTATTAAAAATTAATTTAATACGTAATTTTAAAATAATATCGTATTAAATTAATAAATTTAATATTATATATTTAAAAACGTTTACGTTTATTATAAAAATAATATATTTAAATTTTAATAATTTTATTTAAAATTTTAAAATTATTAAAAATAACCGGTATAAAATAAACGTTATAATCGAAAATATTTAAATTTATATTATTAATAAATTAAACATTAAATATATAATTTTAGTTTTTAATTTATATTTAAAGCAGTTAATTTTAATCTAAATTAATAATTATTCCGGGGGTAAAAATAACGATTTAATTATAAATTAAAAGTTGTTAAAGGTTTACCGAGCGGTTTTAAAGTTTAAAAAAACCGAAATATGTTATATTAATTAATAAACCGTTTTATTATTAATTAAATTTTTAATTTTAATAAATATATATAAAAAAAAACTATTTATTTAAAAATAATAATACGTCGTATTTTAAAAAAGTGTTATTAAAAATTATATAATAACGTTATTATTAACAGTTTAATTAATTAATATAAGTTAAAAAAATTAAATAAAAAGTTTTCGGACGCGTAAAAATATTAATTTTTTAATAATTTATTATTCGTATTAAAATTAATATACAAGAAAAAAATATATAAAAAAAATAAACTAATTTATATAAAAAGATTTATTAAATTTAAAAATGTAATTATTTTAACGTAAATTTTAAAACGCGTAATATTATTAATAAGAATAATTATTAATAATAAGAATAATTAATCGGTTAATTAATTAATAAAGATAAATAAATAATAATATAGTTAAAAAAACTACAAATTAATTAAACTAATAAAAAACTAAATATATATATAAATTATATAACGATTACGTTAAAAACTTGTTAATTTTAAATATATAATTATTTTAACGTAAATTTTAACACGTAATATTATAAATAAATTAATAAATTAATCGGTTAAAAGTAAATATAAATAAATAAATAAGTATAAATAAACTTAAAAATATTATAAATTAATTAATTAAACTAATAATAAGTTAAATTTATATATAATTTATATAATAATAACATTAAAAATTTATTAAATTTAAATATATAATTATTTTAATATAAAATATAAAACGCGTAATATTATAAATAAAAATAATTTAAAAAATATTAATTAATCGGGAATAATTTAAATAAATATTAATAAAGTTATAAATATTATAAATTAATTAGTTGAACTATTTACGTAATATATATATAATTATTAAATTCGAAATTTATTAAATTAAAATATCGCGTGTTTATAGTTTCGTTTATAATACGCGTAATATTATACGCGTGAAAAAATAAAAAGTAATAAAAAAAATAATTTATTAAAATATATTTATCAGTATTATTATAATAAAATTAACGTTATAATAAAAATATTATTATTAAATAATTTTGTTTAAATTAAATACGAGACTGTTAATAATTTAACGTTTTTTATAAAACGTACGGTTTTATTAATAATTAATTAATTAAAAGTTGTTAAAATTCTTAATTAAAAATAAAACTAATAATTTAATTAAAGGGTTTAATAAGTTAACACGGGTTAAAAACGGGCTTTAATTAATAAAATATAATAAATTTAATAATAAGTATATTATTAAATAAATTAATAATTATTTTTTTAAATTAATTATTCGAAAGTTTCCGTTAATTAAACTTTCGAATTTAAATTAAAAATTTATTTATAAACGAGTTATATTATTTAAGTAATTAATAAATAACTAATTAAACAAAGGATTATTAATTAATTTAATAAGTAATTTCGGAAGTCTTGTTTAATTTAATTTATTACAACTACTTACAAGTCAGTTAAATAATTGTTTAACTTGTAAAAGGCGCTGATTAAAGTGGATCGCATGTTATAACCACATAAATATACTATATAATGAAGTCAGATATATAGCAAAGTAACGAACTGATAAATATATTCATACAAAAGAGTGAGGTAAATCCAGCCTGCCATTTAATCACTAGTTGTCCGAAGGAAACTAGGAACAACTAACTCATAGCTTTATAGAGCGAGAGCGAAACTAAAAAGCGACTAAAAGCTCCCTGCTACTCCACTCGCTCTGTCACAGCATACAAAGGTTCATTGGATCTCCTTTAGAAATAGAAAGTTTAATACCGAATTCCCTACTCTGTTGAGCACTGATTAGATTAAGTAAGTACGTAGTCTGGTCACGGTACGTATTATAAGCGAGTACAAATGGTCAAGCTTCCGACTTGACAACGTTCTACTTTTGGTAGTGTAGTGGTATAATGTTGCTCTCCTGTACCGTAACAAGTTTGTAGATAAGGCCCGAATCATATGATGATCCCCCGCACATGACCTTTCGCAGGTACTTTCGCATACACCTGTTCAAGTATTGGTGTGGAGGCCTCCGGGACCAGAGGTTCTAGCACCTTTCAATATACAGAAAACTTTAGCTATACAAAGATTACTACGAAATATAGACATGAACTGACGTGGAAAATTATGTTACCGGATTATGTGTCACGCTAATATGAAAATTAAAACATCGATTCGTACAATACATTTGCGAACTGACAATCCGCCTGGAGACAGAGTGTATGGATTAGGGGGTGTTCAGTTGGTTATTAGCTCTACTTTCGCTCTATAGAATCTGGAGCTATTTCCAGTTTCCTTCGGAGATATAGTATTTAGATAGTCGGCTGCGTTTTCCTGACTCTCTTCTCATGAATATATTTACCAGTTCGCTGCTTTACTGTATATAGTATAGGTTACCTCACTATGTAGTATATTTATGTTATCACGTGTAATTCACTTTACTATGGCTTGTGCCCAAGGTTTTGCTCGCCGTTCAGATCTCGCTAAATAGTTGGAGACCCTTGGCCTCGTAAATAACACACGATGGAACGGCTAATCCGCAACAGGCTTGATACACTACACCAACCATTACTATGAGGGTGCTCTGATGTGAATTCTCTGATTTGGGATTGATGCTTATTATATTATTCTCCCGAGATCGCTTGCGTCCTTCCCTTTAGGTACGAGGACCGCTGTAGCAAGCCGTCCATATCCGAAGCGAGCCTGCGCATGATGTATAGAACCGAGGACGTGTGAAACAAGTTTATTTGAATAGGCTTTAAAAGGTTATGAATTAGGATGTTTAGTACGGAATTATTCCCTGATTTATCGCAGTGCTTCTGTAATCTCCTGGTTTTCAAATTCTCAATATAATCGTCTTGTTTGCCCCTTTCCTAGAATACCACACGCCCATGATATACCTTGCCATAATTACTACGTCCATATCAACCTCTAAAATGGGCATTGCGTGTGCCCCGAAGCAGGAAGAACAGTAGAGTAAAATTATTCAATTCATCATGTTACTGCTGTTGGAGAAGTAAGCTTGCATTGTTTCAGCAGCTTGATCGAACTCTCGCGTTGCCTCTGTAAACAGAAAACGAGTTGTGCTCGATCCGAACTTTTCCGTTTCTTGAACCCCCGCAGCACGCCTCGGGATCCCCTCGGGATTCTCAAGATGGGATCCATCTCATATCGCGGCACTCTGTAGTAAGATGGATCAGTCAATAGAGACACGTGGAAGACTTGACTTCGTCCCATTCGCGACCAGTTTCCTTCACGGAGGAATATGCATCCGACAACGTTCTCAGATAAGACCTCAAACGACTCAATTCGTCCGGCTAAAGTATGTCTTTATGTAGGCCAGTTGGGCTTCTACGCATGAGGAGTTGATAAGTCTATATGCCATTGGGCCTTTCCCGAGACTCTCTCCAGAGATCCACGTTACAGAGCCACCTGCAACACTTAGTACCGTAACCTTTGATCATTTGGAAGCAAACAATATAACATCATTAGTACTTGGAGGCTTTTCTCTCCCGATAGGCCTATTTACGCCTCATCACGGATAGTCCGACCCAAGTATGGAGGCTTACGCGGTTACCCAAGGCTCGGGCTAATCATATGCAAGATTCCTTGTTATCACTGCCGCAATCGTTCTTGGTCAAGACATTCTTTTGGTGGCAGGGTGATCAATTTGTCAGAGCTTCTAGATTCTGCTTGATAGGACGAGAGGATAGAAAACCATGGCTGTCGGCAATGAGTCTCGTAATATGTGCAGATCCCGGCTGAGCGTCCCATTCCTGCTAGAGAGAAATTCAATGCAAAAGCGTGAGCATACGGCTATAGGCAGACAATTCAAACCTTGACAACTTCCAGTCTTAGAGCTTTGGCTGATCATTCTGATTCTATAAGGGCTGGTTCGCCAAGTTTCAGCGTCGTTGCGCGCACGTTTTCCTCTTGTCTTTTTTCCTGCTACTGTAGCTACTAGAAATTGTTGTTAGATAAGTTGTCACGACTCACGAATATGGATCTAGATGGCAGGGATTCTTGCGGCGGCGTAAATCTGATTGGATGCTCCAGATATCGGGGACCACTGGATTGGATGCTCCAGACATCGGGGACCACTGGACTGGATGCTCTAGATATCGGGGACCACTGGACTGAGTGCCGTATGGTCCTTTGCAAGGGGTAAGTAAGATTCGGGGACCATACTAGACTGGCCATGCGTTTACAACTAGACGGGACACGCCTCCATATAGTTCACAGGGTGCGTAGATGCAAATACATGCCCAGTCTAGTGTGACCTAGATTCGGCGTTATGAAAGCCCGAGCCTCGAGGGAAACCTTACTAGCTGAAACAACCCAGGTGGAAGAAGACCTACAGAGTCATACAGCTTGCTGCATCAATACTTATGCAGGAAGGGTGGTATGAACCGTCTTGAGAATGTAACTGGAACAATTCTACGTTGATCATTTACATCGTGTTTTAAATAGGCAATTTGGACTGTCCACTGTTGCGCTGCCGCAGTATCCAGTCTGCCTTTGTTACTGCTCAGCCCGCCTGATAATAGAGTGTTCACGGTGGAAATAATACCTACTCTATCAAGGTGCCGAGCTTGTTCTAATTGCTGCTTTGAGGGCTTATCCTTTTATCTTTTAAGCAAGAACTTTTTTGTATCTGAAGTCACGTAATGATTAATCTTCAGGATGTATTCAACGTGCCATTTGCTTGATGTCCAACATTGTCACTGGCTCAGGATCGCCATCTTGAAGAAAGTTGGGATACTGCCAATATTTCGGGGAAAGCCGGTTGGGTGGCTATGCAATAACATGTCAAGTACACATCAGAAAGTGCAGTCTGTCGGTTCTGAACGTGCATAGGTGCCGAGAGGCATTCGAATCCAGTTGATAAGCCATTGCAACCAGGGTGTGACGAAGGGGCTTCAGGTATAAAATCGCCATCTCCCTCCTCAGGTTCAATGCAAATGTAGTCCTCTCAACACAGGCACAGATCAGACCACTATCACCGATCTTCATTGCTCAAGATAGCTGCATACCACCAGATTCTCCCCTCCAGTCATTTCCATACTCACCAACACCATGCCTGGCAATGACTTTTCTACGACACACGATGGAACAGCCTCACCGACGTGGAATACAAACACATGCGACAGCAGCGAGTATCAAACCGTCGTTTCGCATGGGAACGCGGTGGTATCAGATTCCGGGCAGCCGACCGACATCCAGTACAACCCGGGCTTCGCACTGCTGACGGCCAGCGGTGAGGGGGCCCAACCCAAGACGGGTGTTGTGCACATCCCAATCGCTGCTCCGGCCTCCCTGGTCAAAAACCTTGCGTTGCTGAAGTTCATCTGCGTTAAGTTCACTAGCGTGCAAAACGCGATGATCAACAATGTGATCTTGCAATACGACAGCGACGCGCCAGTCGCCACTGCCAACGTCAATAAGAGCAGAACTTTCAACGTCGAGTTCACTGAACAAGAGGGAATAGACGCCGGCTACAATCCTTCAAACCCGCAAGGCATCTGCCTCACTCTTGAACTAAACTTCCCAACCGAAACTGCCTCTATTAGTCTAGTCTCGGCAGAACTTGTGTACCGCTACCAGAAGGTCAATTAGTAGTGCCCGTTGGGCGCTATTGTCACATGGATCGACCGCAGACGGCTCTCTGAGGTGTCGGCCTGGTTCGTTCCTGCCTCGGCTCAGATGTTAGAGCACCCAATTTGGCGTGAAAGATGGTATCAATGAACGGAGAATTCATATCAACGCTCTTTAAGCAGTGAATGTCACATTACACAGATTAGCTACTTTCATTCAGTAATGAAAACGTTCCACAATCCCAGTACTTTGTTATTGAGACAGTGCGAGTGGCTGAGCCTAAGCGGCTCTACCCAGTTCCTCACTTCTTTTCCCTGAATATGTTTTACCGTTTGCTGCTTCGTTCCGTCTGTTATTCCATTATGGTCATTCTTCTGTGCGTAGAGTATGCGTTCTGCTTTACCATACGGCACGGAAAACCTGTAGACTATCTACCTACTTAGGTATGTATCATACTCAAGGCGAGAATGCGCTTTGTACTGGCTTCATGATCCCTGGCTTTTGCTTGCGCTCAAATGCGTTCTAGGGCAAGAAACATTGCCGTCTAGACTGGGAAGTCGATGTCGTGAAATAATTAACAGCATTGGCATTTGACTTCAGATTTCAATCAATATAAAATCCCAGTTAGAGTATTGAGATAGTGCGGCCGCAATACCTACAGAGATCTACTTGATTTTTCGCTCTTTTCCTTGTACCCTGGCTTGCGATAACCACTCCTGTTCCAGGTCTCCTTCAGAGACTAATTACCTAATCAGCTGGCTAATTAGGTTGGACCTCACCTCACCTTCTTTGTAATTCTGTGATTACGTTGTTCCATACCCTACTTACACTGTGTATACACAACCGTACTGCTTTAGTATGCAGACTGCTTTAGTATGCAGCAAATGATATTCTCACCTGTCAAGATGATTGAGAAGGTTACGGTAATAGACCGTGCGTTCGAATGGAGCGAGACAGAAAGTAACCCCGCCCTCGGTAGGAATAGCATTCAAAGATGATTAGAATATGTGCAAAAGAATAGAAATCTAGAGCCCTGAAAAAAGTCCGAACCCCTTAACCCAATATACGATCCTTGATCCACCGTTTTACCCCACTGAATGTCAACTGTCGCTTGAACAACGTCAAGGTGGCCGAATCGTTAAAACATTGCAGATCCTTCGGCCCACCGGCGCTCGCAATAGCCCGTTCCACACAGCCCGCCTTGATGAAAATGGGCAGCCTAAAGGTGAAGGCATTGACGGCGGTCCAACTGCCATCGTAGCTCACCTGTTTGATATTATGCTTGTCCCAGCCCGTCATCGCGCCGCAGCCCTTCTCCTCGCTTTTCAGTTTGTCGCCGTCGTCGGTGATGTAGTTGTTTGTGATGATCGTCACGTCATACCACTCCGGGATGAGCGCACCGTCGTCGATCACCGAACAATTCGCTCGTGGCGTGATTTTCCCGGTGTCTTCGCAGGATATCTGCGTGCTGCAGGGCGATTTCGTACAGCGCCTGCCGTTGTCGTCCGTGGTCTGATCGGGCGGACTAGTGTTAGCACTGCTCGTGGTAGAGACAACGACTTAAGGGTGACTTACGACTTCGGGTTTTCCCGAACACAAACAGGGATCTTTACCGCTCTTTGCGGTGATTCCCCATTCTTGCATGCCTAAAGGCTGATCGGGTTTGATGTAAACAAGCTCCACGAAGGTGCCATCTTTGGTCACTTGTTTAGCATATTCACTGGGAGATATCCACGCCATAGAAAAGTTCAACTTACTAGGTTTGTCTGGCGATTTCCACTTGATCTGCATATCCTTTCCTCCGTCACCTTTGGCAATTGGATTGCCCCCGGCCGCCATTCCTACTGACCAAGAGTCGATGACGGTCTTCGGGTCAGTCTTTTTGTTTTTATCGTATCTTTCGGATCCCCAATGAACCCATCGGAAAAATCGATATCCCAATCCAGGCCAGAAGCCTTGTCTGCCGGTGGAACATAGAATTTTTGAGAGCCGGCATTTGCGGGAGCCGTAGCCTTAACCATGATCGAATTTGTCCCGTATCCTTGCTCACAGGCCACCACCTTGTCCGTTTCCGTCCCAATCGTCACGGCGGGCGCGGTACTTGGAGATACGCGAGTAGTACTGGATTTATCCGTAGTTGATGGGCTCGTATGGGGCGAGGTGGTGGTTCTTGATCCAGAAGGAGTAATAGATGAATGAGCCGATGACCCATGTGATGTGGTCTGCGATCCTGAGACGTGGATACTACTGTTTTTCGTCGGCTTGGGGGTTGGTGAACCCTGAGAGGAAGCCCGAGAAGTCTCTGATGATACATGAGAATTCGTAGTCGACGTAGCCCCATCGCTAGGCGACAATGGACACGAAAGCTCTTCGGTGTCCACCTCCCGCTTGTTCTTTTTATCCCACTTGAATGAGAATGTGTATTCCCAATCGTATGTTCCCGAGTTGAGATATATATTATCCACTTCGTTTGCAAAAGTTTGAAACGTCTGCCATTCCGGGAAGTATTCTCCCGCTTTGTTTGGGTCTTGGCTGTCTGTTTCGACGTCTGGCAGACTTTTTGAAGCCGCGATAGCCGCTTTGATAAATTTCCAAAGGCTCGTAAGATATCCTGGCGGTTCTGTGATCTGTGGTAAAACCGTTTTTGTCATATAGTTCTTGTAAGCCCCAGCTATGCCGTTCGACCCAAAAGCCGTCTGCCAATTTCCATGATGGGGAAACATCGAGGGGTTTTTAGCGACATAAGCATCATGGTTTAACCTAGTATGTATGAGCCATAACGTCTTCCATAGAATACAGAAGAAGAAGAAGAAGAAAATAACGACTAACGAAGAGAGCAAGTGAAAAAGGAGGTTGAAGAATCTTACAGTGCGTCATATATTCGGTTATTCGTACGATCTATTAAATCAAGCATCGGCTCACTCTTCATTTCTAAAGCACCAAGCAGCACGGTTTCGAAATACCCATAAAAAATGCTACGTATTGTGTCATTAGCCGACTTCTGGGTAGATGACATGCCCGATGGCCATTTCCATCTGTTATTGTTGGCGATGGCGAACTGAGGATCGTTAATAAAGAGCTGTGGAAGAGGATTCGTGGCATCCTGGAAGAATTTTCCCTTCCCGTCTCCATTGACATATTGTGACATTGCAACAAAATAGAGGTTCTTCTCACTAGCGATGGAGTCCCATATTGGTTGCAAGCGGTTTTGCTGACATTGGTTCCCAGATGGTCCCTTGGGGAAGAAAAATTCGTTAAAATCAGCACACGAAAGCTTACCACCACCTGTGTTTGTGTCAATGAGTTGCTTGAGGAAGTCTCTGATCCATGATTTCTCATCTGTAATAAGTGTAAGCTTCCAGATCGAGCCGTAATCTGCAAGAAAGCTCAGTAACACACTTACATGCATGATCAAGACTACACATCTTGTTGTTGGAGATCTCCTTGCCAGACAAGTCCGTATACGCTGACGCCGTTATGAAAGCAGCCGCGTCTACTCTTGTCACAGTAGGTACTTTACATGGGCCAACGCCGGTAGCCATGTCATACCTGGATATCGTCTTGTATTTTGCCGCCAAGTTACCAGAACTGTCAGGTTGAAGTATTGTGGCAGAGACTCCGGGCCACGGCGGCCTAGTCAGTGATGGCGCCGCTCCCGTAATCAGTGTACAGGTTCCTAGCTCTGAGACCACCGATTTTTTGCCACGCTTTCAAGATCGCGAGCATGGTAACGCTTCTTGAGTTCTTCGTCATCTAGATTAGGTGGAGGTGTTTGGAATGGTGGTGCACCATCTCCAGCCGGTTTTCTTTCAAAGCAACTTGTACATGCTGTGCAGGCGCTTGTGCTGCTGGTTATCGTCGATGTTTTTCCAGTGACTGAACAACCGGTCTGTGTCTGCGAGCACGCAGTAGTAAAAGATATACATGAATTGCTGGTAGTAATTTTGGCACATTCCACAGCACAATTTGATACTGTATGCGAAGCACTGCATTCTGAGGTCGATGTGGAGGTTTGCTTAGTTGTGCTTGGAGTTGTGCTTGGAGATTTGTCGGGATTGCTTCCGCCATCAGGTGGGCCATCTGACACTGGCTCCGTAGGGCAGCTCCCTACAGAAGCTCCGAGCACCTTAATACAGGGGAAGTGGAATTTGGGAAGCTTCGGGAAGCTGAACTGGACGTCTGTAAGAGGAGGAACTCCCCATATCACAATACCACGGCCACCTGTTACAATAATAGGAACAACTGTGGTATGGTCATCTTTATCCTTTGTAGTGATCCAGGTGTTATCCGTGAAAGTGGTCCCAGAAAGAGTCACCGCAGACAAACCGGTCGGAGGCTGCGTAATGGTTGAGGTGACCGCGTTAGAGGATGATGTGGCCCTATTACTACTACTGGAGGGTTTCGTATTGCTTGTTGCACTACGACTAGATACTGATCCGGTAGACGTATGTTTGCTCGATGTGGTTTGGTTCGTCGGATCTCCTGTAAACGTTTTATTGTTTGACGTACTGCTCTCAAGTCCAGTCGGTGTTGTAGACGCTGGCACTGTGCTGTCAACATTTGACCTAGTAACCGTATTGGAAGCGCTCTCAGACACATGTGATGCTGTACCATTGGACCGATGACTAGAGGCCGAGCTAGCGAGAGTAGCAGTCGAGGTTTTGGTAAGACGTGACCCTGATCCAGGAGAGGTCACATTAGTGTGCCTTGTTGAGACGGGGCTATTTGAACTCGACTGATGAGACGATAACTGCTCGGGGAGAAATGTCGGCGGATCAAGCGGGATAGGAGCTTCACTCCTAGAACTAGGTATGCGCCAGCCAACTCCTCCAGGACCAATCTGATAACTATAGGGGACAATCTTGGTAGAACTACCATACGTAATGGTGATCGTAGTGTTTTTGGTAACGGTAGATACAAGACTTGCAAATTCCGAATACATAGTTGGAATGAATGTCTCGGTCTCTGTGATGACGCCACTAGGCCCGCTCACCACTGAGGTTACTGTTACATCTTCGTGTTGATCTAGACGTTTATTTTGTTTAGTCGAACGAAGATTTTATAAGTCAGAAGAAGGCTACCTACCCGTGAACGAACTTGTCGGTGCTGTAGAGTCATTGGACACTCGAAACTGTAATGAAGCCAACGTTGGGAACGAGGCAAAGGAGGTCGCCCCATACACAAAAGGGCTTAAAAGTAGCAGCAATATCGTGGAGATTGGTACCTGCTCCATATTCACTCATTTGATAATGTACAGCACCATACCGGTAGTCTCTCGCCCTCTTCGAACAGCAGTAGGGTCACTATCTTATATTGTATCTCCGACCACGATTAAGATATGAAAAGCGCAACTCCACAATACGGATCACACCTACATTACAGCTCAAATTCGAAAGAGCCAGAGTTCCCCGAAATTAAGGGTGATCGAGTGTGCATATACGAAAATCCAGCGTTGCAACTGCTTGACGTGAAAACCGTCACTTCAATAATGCCTACGATACAATGATAGTTCTTATTATAGCAGTCTACCATGTCCGTGGATATCATCTTGCGCTTGGTATATACATTGACGCCGTTTTAACTGGTTGCTGTAGACGCCTTTAGGGGGCCATGAATCCTTTGGAAATGCCATGCCGCATCGGTAATTCCTTTGACCATGTTACTCAAAGACACTGAAGCTTAAACAATACAGTGATAGGTACTCCCAAGCGATGCGAATTCTATGTGTGAAGCAAGCTGGGCCGCAGTAGCTACCCGAATGCGATGGCATGCCAAGATTTTCTTGTCGCCTGATAGCCAACGACGCAAGATCAACCCCTTTTAGCAGAGCTTTAATCTTAAGATCCAGGACTGAATAACCAAGCCACTTTAAAGGAATACATAGGCTGAAACTGGCCCCCAAGGGGTGTCCGGTAGGCTCCGGATTTGCTATGTTTTGGGGGCCGTGTAATATCGCAGCCACAGCGCCACATTAACGAAGGAGATGAAACCACAAGGCAAACGGCGCATACTAGCCCCCAGTCATCAAAGGTGATGACATATTGGGGTATAAATATAAAGAACCACCCGCAAGTTCCGTAGTTATCGTGCGGACACTGGAATACCATTATGGGTTGCAGGTACAGTTATTACTAAGATTGCCTATTGCGATACGAGATAATATGAAAAATAGTCGTAGAGTAGAAATGTATTTCGATAGAAATATCAATAAACTAAATCAATAGATGAGAAAGATCTACTTTCCAGCTCAGGACAAGCAGCTCTTGGACCGCCAACAGTCGTCATCGCTTTGTCAAAATATCAATTCGAAACAACTCAGCAGCTGAAACAACGCCACAAAGCCTAAAATAGGCGCCCGGGCAACGACAGGCAGGCTAGGTTTGGGGGCCCTAGTGACCTTCTTATGCGCCGCAACGAGCCGGGCTTCTGTCCTCACAGCCTACTCGTATCCACATGAGCTGCTCCAAATTCTGTTTTTCATACTCGATTTATTCATTTTCTTTCAATCTCTCGAATCTTCATTTTATGAACTAGCCATGGGTCGGAACCAGGTCTACTGTTGCATTTGTGGAGCGCCGTTCTTGGAAGCTGGCCAGAGGCAAGTTAGGGCCCCCGCGAACCAGTCAGGAACCGTTTCAATTATTCTAATAACAATCTCAGTACTCAAGAGTCAGGAGATTGGCTATCTCATTCTCTGATTTTGACTACTGGACATCGTACAAATAACAGTCTCCAATTGGACAGCTACTTGCCAAATCCAGGCCAATATGCGTGTGACCTTGGATCCAACCCAGCCGGTGATTCTTCAGCGCGTGTGCTACCGCTGGTTGCCAACTATGATGACAACAATCGTTTCTTCATTTTAGAGCTAGGATGCGCCGTCGATGCCTTTTCTGTGCCCCTAGAAGGTGGCCCTCTCTGCCTTGCCGTTCACAAGCTATGTTACCAGCTGTCCGAACGCTTCATCAGTAGCAGAATGAATACGCAGCACACGTTGCGAAGGCCCTCAGAAGATGAGATTTCTTCCACTGAGAAGCTATGGGAAGTATTATATCGTCGCATGCCAGGGTCATCTCTTTCCCCTGAATATATCTTACCTGATCCATATGAATACCATGGGGGGAGAGGTTGCCGCAACGTGTATTGGGATGTAGACGACGATCCAGAAGATGGCCAGGTATGTTTCACATGGCCCAATCGATAAGCTGACGCGCTGTTCTCACCATTGTCGCAGCTGCTTGAAAGTGACCCAATGGAGATATCGGGACTTACCGAGTCCATTCTTGGAAATCTTCTACGAGCAACATCTGAAAGGCCAGAGGGCACAGAAACCAAGACCGACGATACCTCTCAACAGGCAAATCAGTCCTCCGAATTCGCACACAGCCAAGATTGGTGGTGTGACGCGCTTGCGAATAAGACACTCCTCCCGTGGTTGTGGGACTTGAACGCGGAGCTCATCCGCGAAAAACAGCGAGACGGTAGTTGGGACTGGGAGCTCCTTGTGCGTAAGCTGTCCCACGTCAAGCTACATGAATCTGGCGACACGACCTTAAGCCTACCTCTTGGTCTACGAAATCGCCGAAGGATCTGGCGATGTCTTGAAGATGGGAGGGTCGACGATGTGGCACGAGAAATGCCCACACCGAGGCATTAGATGTTGGAAGAATCGCATCGCCAATAACGTCCTTGGAGCTTTCGCTTATGTATGGTCTGGGCCCTTGTGTAGCTAGATTCTAGATATGCCACAGGCGCTACAGGATGTACCTCTCTCCTACAGTTGCCAAGTCTACCCGATACCGGTCCACTAACGGTAGCACCATCGATAGCGACGACGACGAGCTAACCGTCATGGCAGGGATCTGCACACCCCCCACATCTGCACACTTTGAATTTTAAAATCTATTTTATAATACAAATTATATAAAATTTAAATAAAATCGTAA
>MU390473.1:0-17850 GCA_022578715.1 Nemania sp. FL0916
ATCGAAATAAAATAATATAAAAAACTTTATTTCGATTTTATATAATAATAACTCGGTTAAATCGTATAAAAAAACTATTTAAATATAATTTATAATAAATAATTTATTAAATTAATCGTTTTAATAATAATTTATATAAAGTCGGAATTATTAATTTAAATATTCGTTTATAATTTTAATTTGTTTTATAGTTTTATAATACTCGGATAAAACGAATACGTGTTTTATTTTTATAATTTTATTAAATTCGTTTATAAAAACGGAAATAAACTAAAAACCGCGGTTAAAAATTATAAAAATAAAAATTCCGAAAACACGGAAAAATTTTTTATAATATATTCGTATTACGTTTTTTATAATAATTTTTATAATATAAAATATTATTTATATTTTTTTAATCGGTTTATTATTATTAATACGTTATTAAACTTTTTTTTATTTTTTAATATTTATTTAAAATTTATTATTAAATATTTTTAAACGTAATTAAAAACAAGAATTAAAATTAGTTTGTTTAGCGTTTTATTACGCGAAACTTTTATTAATTAATATTTTAAACAATTAATTATATAAATATTATAATTATTTCCGGTTTTTAATTATTAATATTAATTTAATAATAATTAATATGTTTTTTTTTCCGAGTAAATTATAAAAATATAATCGTATATTTTTTATATTACTCGAGTTTAAAAAATAAATATATTAAATATAACTAATTATTTTTTAAAATAAATTAATTTATTTTTTAAAATTTAAACGTTTTTAATTATATTTTTTTAAATTTTTTATTAATAAATTTTTATACCGAAATCGTAATAGTTTTCGTAAAAAAACTATTTAAAAAATATAAAAATTAATTAGTTTTTTAAAATTAATTCCGATTTAATTATTATAATTAATATATTATTATTTATTGATTTAAAAACCGGAATATTATACAATTTAAATATAATTATATAACGTTAAACTTTTAATTTGTTTTTTTAAATAATTAAATTTTTTTATTTATAAAAAAAATATTAATAATAATGTTTTTTTTAATTAATATATAATTAAAAAGTTATATTTAAAAAATAAAAATATTTATTTTATTTATTTAAAATTTAAATATTATTTTTAATTAAATATTTTTAACGTTTTATAATTTGTTAATATTATAAAAAAGTTTAATTTTTATAATTTTATTAATTTAAAATATTATTTTTTAAATATTAAAATAATAATTAATATTTTTTTATTAAAAACTCCGTAATTTAATTTAATATTTGTTACGATTTAACAAAAGGGGAATGGCCCGTTGGCAAGCTTAGCGCGGGGAATAGAAAAGTATACTTCGAAAGATATAATATTAAAATATATATCGGTCGGGGTATATAATCACGTAATAGTTTATTAGTTTATAATAATCTAGGTTTATTAACTTATAATAATTTAAGTTTATTAGTTTATAGTAATTTAAGCTTACTAGTTTACGGTAATCCAGGTTTATTAGTTTATAATAATCTAAGTTTATTAGTTTATAATAATCTAAACTTATTAGTTTACGGTAATTTAGGCGGAAATTAATATAAAAAAAAATAATTAAAGTTTTTTTATATAAACATTTATTTATTTTTATATTTAATTACTCGTTTTTATTTTTTAGTTTTTAATTTAAAACTATAATTTAAATTTAGATACGAATATAATTATTAAACTATTTTTAAATATATTTTATTAAACAAGTAATAAAAGTATTATTAAACTTTTTTTATAAATATTATTAATAATTTTATTATTATTTATAAATTAAAACCCCGATATTGTTTTTTATATCTGATGTATTAAAATATAAAAAGTTTATAATATTTTAAAAGTTTTTTAATTAATAAAACTTAATATAATAAACGGATATAAATATAAAAAACCTTAATAATAATAAAATTATTAATAAGTTTTTAAAAAAATATACCCCGAGAATTTCCGTTATTAATAAAACTAAAAAACTAATATTTTAAAAAATAAAACATTAATAAAATAAAATTATAAAACTAAAAACCCGTAGATAAAAAATAAAAAAACAAAAAGTTTAATTAATTATATTAAAAAATAAACAACTAGTACTTATTATTAAAAAAACAAAAGCGGTATAACTAATTTAAATATTACTGTTATAAAAAATAATAATAGTTTAAAACTAAAAACTATAATTAGAACTAATTATATTTAAAATTAACTAAAAAGACGAAAATAAAAACGAAACAGACGAAAACGAAAAAAACAAAATAAAAAGTAAAAAAAAAAAAGAAAAAAAAATAAAACAATTTAAAATATTTAAAATAACAAATTAAAAAATATTAATTATTTAAACAATTTAAAAACTTAAAACTTAGATTTTTAATTTAACTTTTATTAAATTATTTAAAAACTTATTACCCGAAACAATATTTCTAATTTTAACTTTTATTAAATTTAATTAAACTTTAATAATTATAAAAATTACAAATAAAAGAAAGAAAAACTAACCCGAAAAAATATTACTACTTTTATTATTATTAAAATCAAACATTATATTTAAACTATTTAATTTTAAAAGTTTTAAACTAACATTTTTAAAATCGTATAATAAATTAATAAAAATAAAATCTTTTTTAATCTAAATTAAACTTTATTTAAAATAATATATAATAATAATTACAAACGAAAATTTAAAAATAATAATAATTTTTTAATTTTTAACAGGAATAATATTAAAATAATTCTAATTTATATTAAAAGATTTTTTAAAAATATCGTTTTTAATAAAATTAAAACCCGAGATTAAAAAGATTTTCGAAAAGTACGAAAACTTCGAAAAAAAAATAAAAACTTTATTTAAAAATATAAAAAAAGCCGAATAAATAAAAAAACAACTTTATTAACAACGATAAATAAAAAATATTACAAGTTACGTTATAAAATTTAAAAAACTAGTTATAATTTTAAAATTACCGGAGGTAGCTTTATTTTACCTTTTTTATAATAGATTAAAAAGTTAAATTAAAAACGACTTATATAAATAAAACAGGCCGAAAGAATTTAACGAATATATTAAAAATACGATAATAATCGACCGACGAAATTTTAAAAGATTCGTTAAAAAAAAAACCGAAAAAAGAAAAAATATAAAAAACGATAAACCCGATTTAAAAAAAGTTAAAACTATTTAACAACAATTTACGAAATTAAAACAAGCGTTATTATAACAAGATTTATTTTAAATAAAATATTTTAATTATAAAAAAAAAAAATATTACGTAAAAAAATATTAATTAAAAAAAAAATATAAAATTATAAAAAAAAACAAGTAAATATTAACGTAAAAAAATTTTATAATCGAAATAAATAAAAAATATAGATATATAATTAAATTCGGAATTTAAACTTTCGGAACAAATATAATCTACCCGAGTAAAAAAATTCGAAAAATAAAAATTTTTATTTATAGTTATAAATATAAACTAAAGCGAAGATTTTAAAAAAAACGATTATTTAATTTATAATAATATAATTAAAAAAACTTATAATTATTACTTAAAAATAGAACGTTTATTAAAATAGATCGATAAAAGATATATATATTATATTTAATTATAAAAATACAAATTATAACACGTAAATATAAAAAAATTAATTCTAAATCGGTTAAAAATTATAACCGAATATAAATATAAAAAATATTTATTAAAAAAAATTTACTTTATATATTTAAATAACAAATAATCGTAAAATATTAAACAAAAAAAATATAGTTATAATATTTAACGCGTTTATTTATTTTATAACAACGAATACAAAACAAAATTATTATTTATAAAATTAGAATCGATTAAAAAAAAAACTAGATTCGAAAAAAAAAACGTAAAAATTAGCCCGAAAAAAAACAATGTTTACAAAATATCCCGGAATACGAAATAAAATAATACGATTATTAAATAAATAAAAAAATAATTAAAAACATAATAACGAAAACTATTTTTAAAAAAGAAATAAAGTTAAAATTTTTAAAATTTAGTTATTAAAAAAACTTTAAAAAAGTTATTTTCGAAATAATTTAAAACGTAAACGGAAATTTAAAACGAAAACGGATAATTTACGATATTTTTTAAACTAAAGAAATTATAATAGTAAAAATAAATATAACTACCGGACTAGTTTAACCCGATTTAACAACTTATTTAATAACGGAAAATTATTATTATAATAATATTTTTATAATATTTAAAAATTTTGTTAACTTATTATACGAACAATATTATAAAATATTTTAAATTTATTATATAATAACAAAATGTAAAAAACATTTAATAAAAAAATTATTAAAAAAATAGTTTTTTTAACGGATTAATAAAATGTTAATAACGATTTTATATTTACGTAAAAAAGTCGGAATTTTAATTATTAAATTATATAATAAAAAAAAAATACGCTATATTTAAAAAAAAATCTAATAATAAAATAAATCTGTTTAATATATTTTATTAGATTTTAATTAAAAAAAACGATAAATATATATATAAAGAAATTTTTTTTACGAAATATTATTTAAAATATATCCGGAATATTTTAAAATTAATAAAAATAAAACAACGATCGAAATAAAATATATATATTATATTCTAATATTATATATAATATATAACGAGAAATTTATATTATATTTTAAATAAATATAAAAAACTAATATAAAATTATTATATAAATATAAATGTTTAAAAATACAACTTTATAACAAAATACCGCGAAGTTATAAAAAATATCCGTATATTATATTTAATATAAAAACTATATTAAACGGATATATATATAATATTAATAAAATTATTTACGAATTATATAAAGATTTAAAATTTCTACCGATATTATAAAAAATATTTAAACTTTTAATACCGAAATAATTACCCCGGCCCGGTCGAACTATATAAAAAAGTTTTAAATATTAAATACCGAATTAATATAAATATATAAACAATAAATATATTAAACACGTTATATTAAAAATTAAAATATAACGGATTATATTAAAATAAAAAAAAAAAATAAAAAATATAAAAAGTTTTTATTAATAAAGTAATAAATAACCGAAAATATTAAAACTTTATAACGAGTAGTTATTAAAAAAAATAATTAAATTAAAATTAATTTAAAATATAATAAACGAAAATATTATATTATAATTAACTCGGGAGTACAAATAAACGTAATTTTTTTAAAAATAATAAAAAAAAATAAAATATTTTAAAAATATAAAATAAAATTATATCGATTTATAATATTTAATAATAAAACATTTAATTATAATAATAATCGCGTATTTAAAAAAACATAATTACTCGATATTTTGTTACAATGCAACAAGGATAATTCAATATTACCTAAGCAGCCCGGCTAAACCCCGGAAGCGGATCTTAATTAATCTAAAATTATAAAAAAAAAAAGATCTTAGTTGATCTAAAATTATAAAAAAAAAAAGATTTTAATTGATCTAAGATTATAAAAAAATAGTTATAACTTACGGTTATTAAAAATTCTATATATAGTTTTAAGATTTTTTTTATATCTAGTTACTCGTTTTTATTCGGTAGTTATTAATTTAACTTATAGTTTTTATTAAAGTAATATATTCTTTACTTAGAATTAATTACTTTTATTATATAATAATAAAAAGTATTTTAAAAACTTTTTAACGGATATTTACTAAAAATCTTATTATTACTTACAAATTAAAACCCCGTGCGTTTTTTTATATTGTTATATAAAAAGTCCGTTATATTTTAATAGTTTTTTAATTAATAGAACTTAATACGAGCAAACGGATATCGGTATAAAAAAGTTTTAATAATAAAAAATTATAAAAAAAAAGATTTTAAGAAATATATTTAAAAAATACCCCAGTTGCAAAAAACTAACAAGCGGATATTTTAAAAAACTTACTTACAAGTTATAAAATTTAAAATTAAAAAATAGGAAACAATAGAATAAATAACGATAAATACTTTTATAACAAAATAATCATAAGAATAAACTAAAAACACGATTGTAATAACAAATCCAAATATTACACTTTTAATCTTTAAACTTTAAATAAAACAACAACTACTTTTAAACAACGAGTTTATAAAAAAAGTTTTAAAAAATTTAAATAACGACGATTTTAACAACGATTTTAATAATAAGAACTTAAACGAAAAAAAATTTAAAAAAGAAAAAAAACCTTTTATCGATTCTAATATATAAACTTATAAAAAATCGATTTACGACCGTAGTATTTAAACAATTAAAAAACTAATACTACTATAACAAAATATAACAACTTTATTTAAATTAACAGGTAAACAATTAAAATAAATACTATTACTAACAGTACGAACACTTAATATAAATATAATAAATATTAAAAAATTTAAACTTATATTTTTTAAAACTTATAACAGAACTACGGATGTTAAATCGTTTTTTACTTAAATACGTCTATATATAAGCTAATATACTGGTATTATCGATATAAACGTTAAAAAAATTATAATAACGGCGTAATTTTTAATAAAAACGGTATTAAAATAGTTTAAACTAATTTTAAAAAATTATTTAAAAAATATAAAAAACAAACAAAAACTAAAGATTAAAAGAATCTTCGTAATATATTCCGGATTCGAAAATTATATAAAAAACTTGTTCGGCGATAAAAAAAAAACAAAACATGTTAAAAAACTACTATATCGGTTAAAGTAAATTAAAAACGCCGTAGTTTATACGATAAAATTTAAAAAACTAACAGTTATTTTAAAACTGCCTAAAGCGGTACTATTTACTTTATTTTTTAATAAATTAAAAACCTAAATATAAAACGAGATATATTAAAATAACAAACTAGTAACGTTCGGTAAATACGTAAAAAACGTAATTATAACGGACAAACGATCGTTTAACAAATATATAAATAAAAAACGAACGAGTATTACGAAAATTAAATATAAAATTTAAAAAACCTAAATAAAATAAAAAAACCCGGGGAAAAGGTTATTAAAAATAAACGCGGTATAAAAACAAATATTAAAAAACATGTTTAATATAGAATATTTTTAATACAAAAGAAAAAAATATTATAAGCGTTAATGTCCGAGTTTATAAAAAAAAACAACTTAATATTAACGAAAAGGAGTTTTTTAAAAAAAAACGTAAAAAACCCGAAAAACCCGAGTTGTAAAAATTTACAACGACGATAAAAACAACTAAAAAGTTTAAAACGTTTAAAATAACACTAAAACTTACAAGTACGATTTAGAATTAAAGTTAAAACGAACGGTTATTATATATATAATAATATAAAAAAATAGTTTTACTTTAAACGAAAAAGAGTGTTTTAATTATAACGATTTAAACAGAAAAGTTTATAAATATTACTTTAGATTAAAAAAATTAGTAAGATAGATTAACTAAAGATATTATTATTATATTTAATTTAAAAATTGTAAACTATATAATAAAGATTTTAAAAAAAAAATAACCCGGATTTTATATAAAAAAATATATTAAACATTTTATAAACGACTTTATTATTACAAATAATACTAACAAATTAAAAATTATATTAATTAGAAGTCTTTTAATTAAAAAGATATAAATAAAAAAGAAGATTTATATAATTATAATAAAAAACTATTTTATACCGTATTACTTAAAGTTTATAAAATCTATTTTAATATTAATAAAAATAAAAAAGTAGTTAGTATAAAGTGTATATATTATACCCCCGTTATTTATAAACTATATAAAATATAATTTAAATTAAAACTTAAAAAAAATTACGAAATTAAAAAATACGAATTATATAACTATTTATATAATAAAACCTAATTATATAATAAAATACCCCGCGTTTATAAAAAACATTTATATATTTTTATAAATAAACTAATTATAATTAAAAAATACACTTATAATAACGAAACTAATAAGTACAATTTGTATTTCGATTTTGGACTATTATTTATAGAATAAAAAACCCCCGTTTTACTAACATTTTAAACAGCGTTAAAATTATTACGACCGGAAAGGACTATATAGTAATAACACGGTTGTTAAATTAAATAATAATACGAATATATAAATAACAAATATTCTAAACACGCGATAATAAAAACAAAAGTTTAAAAAATAGTTTTATAAAATACGAAGTTAAAAAACGAAAGCGGTTCTTATTACTAAGGTAACAAAAAACCGAAAATATAAAAACTTTACGAAAAATACGATACAGTTTACGAAAACAAATAAAAATTAAAATAAAATATAATAAAAAAAAATATCGGATATTAGTAAACTTAAAATCTAAAGTCGACTTTATTTTATTTTAAATTATTAAAAAAGATTATATATTTTAAAAATATAAAAACAAATCGTATAAAATTACAATATTTAATAAAAACAAATTAAACTATAATAATAATCGTATATTTAAAAAAACTAAACTATTTAATATATTAATATAAAAATATAAAAAACAGATTATATTCGATATTGTAAATATTTTTAACTACGATATTATTTTCGGAATAAAATAGCTAAAAACTAGTAACCCGATAATTCGATAAAAAAATAAAATAATAACTTAAAATATTAAAAATATTAATAAAATATAAAAAACAATAAAAAAAATTACGATATTAAAAAAATACTTATTATATAAAGATTTGTTTAAAATATTTAAAAAAAACGAGTTATTTAAACACGGATTTTAAAATTACCGGATTTTACTAAAAGAAAAACACGAACCCAGATTGTACTAAATCTATTATATAAGTTTTAAAAAGTTTAAAACTTTATAAAATTATATATAAAAAAATTTAAAACGAGGGTTTATACGCGAATTAAAATTACTATATAATTACCCGGTTTTATTAGTATTAAAAATAAAAAACGGAAAATAAACCCAAAATAAAAAAAAGAACCTAATATAACAAATAATAACGGATTATTGTTTATTAAACGTTATTATAATCCCGGATAAACATTTTTTAATTTTTTTTATTACGATAAAAAAAAACATTAGTTAAACTCGATAGTTTATTATATTCGATATATTTAACAGATATTACATTATTAAAATAATAAAAAAAAAAAAATAAAAAACCGTTATACGAACGATTTATAAATTATATAAATATACGGTTATATTTTAAAAATTACGTAATACCCCGGTAACCTTTTAACGTATAATAATAACAGTATTCCAGAAGTTTTTAAATAAGTTTGTGTTTATTTATTTTAACAATATTTTTATTTATTTAAAAACTTTAAAAAAATATAAAAAATATATAATAATAGTTTTAAAAGAACTTTAACAAGCGAAACTACGATTAAACGTAAAAAAATACGTGTAATATATTTAAAAGATTAATTTTTTAAGATTTATTATTACTCCCGGAAAAATCCAGATATAAAAATTAAAGATCGAAATAATACGTAATTAGAAAATATTAAACCTATATACGGTTACTAATATCCGATAAATATTAGGATTTTTAAACTATATACGAGTTTTAATTAAAAATTTTAAAACATTAGTAAAACTTTTTACGAAATATATTACTAAAAAATACGAAAAAAAAACATTCTTTATTTCGAAAGAAATTAAAAAAGTATTTGAAACATTAAAAATAAAAGTTATTTCCGACTTAGTAATACGATTATTAGATTTAATAAAAAAAAAAAAACTAAAAACGGACGTTTTAAATAGTATAATCGCCGGAATATTCGAACAATTAGAAAATAATAAGAAATAATATTTAATAGTTTATTATTCGAAAATATTATAAAACGCCGAATTAAAATATCTAGTTTACGATAAAAAATTATTAATTATTATTAGAATATTAAAAAAGTAAGAACCGTTTATAAAAAGAATAATAAAACTATTTAAAATCTACTCCGATTATAAAAATTTAACTATATTTATAATTATAAAAAACCTTAGTAAACAATATAAAAACTAGTTAATTTTTTTCGCGAAATTTAATTTTAAAATATATTATATTAAAAAAAAAAATAACATTTAAATAAATATTTTTAATCGATAAAAACAAAAAAGATTTAAAATTTTTAAACGAAACATTTAAATATTATACTTTTAAAAAGATAAAAGCTTACGTATACGGGCTATTTTTAAAAATCTTTTAAAAGTTTAACTATAGTAATTATAACAAGTTTACAACTTTTAAAAACTAGTAGAACTACGTAAATAAAAAAAGTTAAAAACGGATAAACTAGTTTATAAAAAAAAGATCTACTTACCCGAAACTTTACGAAAAAAGTTCGTTAAAAAGTTCTACGAATATTTTCTATATAAATATTAAAAAATAATTAAAACAATTAAACGTTTATAAAAAAAATACAATTTCCCCGGATTATAAAAAACTATAAAAAAAATAATAAACGTTTATAATATTTATAACAAAATTAAAACTATTCGATATAAACTTTACGGGCTTTTACAACTGATATAAATACTTAATAAAATATAATATATTATTATTTAAGATTTTATTATTATATTATTACTATTAACTAACCCGGTTATAAAAATATAATATAATAAAATATAGGTTATCGTAAACCGATTTATAAAATACGGTTATTTTTTACTTTTTAAAAATAATACTATTGTTAAATAGTTAATATACGCCTTTATTTGTTAATATTTAAACAAATATAGATTATTTAAACAGATCATCTTTAATCGGGATATTTTTTTTACGTCTAAATTTAACACAAGCTTTTTTAAAAAAATTAATATAAAATTTAAGTTTTTAACCGTTTATTACTTTTAAATAAATAAACAAATAAAAAAATTAAATCAAATATTTAAATAATATTTCCGGAACTATATTAATCACGAACAGAATAATTAATACGAACTTTTATTTATAACTTAGTTAGTTTATAATATATTTATAAATAAAAATATAAACATATTATTTTACGAAATAATTTATAAGTATTAAACAGATATAAACCGATAAAAAAAATCTCGAACCGAAGCTCCCGCTGTTAAAACAATCGTTTTAAAAATTAAAATATTTGTTATAAAAATTAAAATAATACAAGTTAAATTATAAACTATATTTTAATTTATTTAATAACGTATATTAGAATATTATAATAAAAAAAAAATTAAAAAACTAATTTTAAAAAAAAAAAACAAAGTTTATTTGTTTTAATAAAAACAAAATCTAAATACTAATATTTTTTAAATTAAAACAAAACGATTAAATAATAAATTAGATTTTAAAAAACTTGGACTTTTTAAAATTAAAAAAATTATTTTATTAACTAATTATAAACTATTATTATTAAATATAATACGAATTTACTTTGTTTTTTATATTTTATTACTCGAACTTGCGTTAAAAGATATATTATTAAAAATATAACTTAAAATAAAAACCGATTAAAACGTTTATAAAATCGAAAAAATTTTAAACTTTTGTTAAAATAATAATAAATTCGAATATCTCGTTAAATAAAAAAAATATTTACACGTTAATAATATTTAAAAATTTAAAAAGTATTTAAAAATTACTGCGATAATTATAAATTAGTTTTATTAATAATATTTTAACCGATTAAAATTAAAAAAACGAAATCGACCGGTAAAAAAACGTTAAACGTTTTTTAATTAAACTTAATAAAAAAAACATTAGTAACTTGTGTTAAAAAAACCGCTTGTTTTTTTATTACCCGTTCCCGCTCTTAATAAAATACCGTTTTTTTTTTTTTACGTTTAACACGTTCTAACTTTTTAATAAACAACAGCCCCCGTTTTAACATTTTTAAACCTTTTTTTTATAAAAGTTCCTTTTGTTTACAAAAACGAACTAAACGTTTTATTAAAATTTAAAGTTTTTTTTTTATTCGACAACGTTCGGTAATAATTCGTTCACGTTCGCGATTAATATCGGATAAACTAGATATTTTAATCTCGGAACCGTTATAAAAGTTTCGAATTTTAAAAATATAAATTAAACACGATTTAAACTTAAAAAACATAAAATAAAAAAAATCGTTTTTAAAACAACGAAAATAAAGAAATACTTTAAAATTATAAAAACGAATATACGCCGAAAAAAAGTCGCGATTTTCGCGTTAATTAAAACGAAGTTTAAAAAACGATTTAATAACTCGCGACATTATAAAAAAAAAAAAACAAAAATATATATAACAAAAAAAAGATTTTTAAAAATAAAAATTAAAAAAAAAAAAAAAATAATGTTACGATATAACAAAAATAATTTAATATTATTTAAACAGCCCGGTTAAACCCCGGAAACGGATTTTAATTAATTTAAAATTATAAAAAAAAAAAAATCTTAATTAATTTAAAATTATAAAAAAAAAAAGATTTTAATTAATTTAAAATTATAAAAAAATAATTATAATTTACAGTTATTAAAAATTCTATATATAATTTTAAAATTCCTTTTATATTTAGTTACTCGTTTTTATTCGGTAGTTATTAATTTAACTTATAGTTTTTACTAAAGTAATATATTCTTTACCTAGAATCAATTGTTTTTATTATATAATAACGGGGAGTATTTTAAAAACCTCCCAACGGACACCTATTAAAGATCTTATTATTACTTACAAATCAAGACCCCGTGCGCTCTCCTATATTGTTGTATAAGAGGTCCGTTATATATTTTTATATAAAAATATAAAAAACGAATTATATTAAATATTATTAATATTTTTAAACACGATATTATTTTAAAAATATTATAACTAAAAGTTAACGATTTAATAATTCGATAAAAAAATAAAAAAATAAAATAAAAAACAAAACGATTTTATAAAATAAGTAAAAAAAAAGAACATTTTTTTTTATTATAATATTTAAAAAATATTATATATATAAAGAACTATTTTAAAAAAAAAAAAAAACGAACTTTTAAAACATAAATTATAAAATTATTAAATATTTTTAAAAAAAAAATACTAACTATAATTATATTAGATATATCTTATAAGATTAAACAAGTTAAAAATATTATAAAAGTATTTATAAAAAAACAAAACACGAGGATTTTTACAAAAATCGAAATTATTTGTTAAATACTTAGTAATAATAATATTTAAAATAAAAAAAAAACTAATATATAACAAAAAAAAAATAAATATAACGAATAATAATAAACTTTAAATTATTAAACGTTATTATTATATTAAATAAATATTTAATTTTTTTAATAGTTATAATACGAAAAAATATTAATTAAACATGATAATATATTACGTTCGATATATTAAATAAATATTATTCGATACGTATAATAAAAAAAAAAGAGTAAAAAACAGTTATACGTACAATTTATAAACTATATAAATATATAGTTATGTTTTAAAAATTACGAAATACGCTTGTAATATTTTAATATATAATAAAGATTATTTTATAAAAATATTTAAATAAGTTTATATTCGTTTATTTAAATAATATTTTGATTTATTTAAATATTTTTAAAAAATATAAATAATATATAAACGTAGTATTAAAAATATTATAAAAAAACAAATTACGATTAAACCCGAAAAAGTACATTTAATATTAATAAAAAGTTAACTTTTTAAAATTTATAATTACTTTAGGAAAAATACGAATTTAACAAGTAAAACTAGAAATTATATAAAATTAAAAAATTCCAGATCTAGCGACTATTAAAAATATTAAAAAATGTTACGATATAATATAGATAGTGTAATATTATTTAAACAGCCCGGTTAAACTTCGGAAGTAGATCTTAGTTAATCTGAGATTATAAAAAAAAAAGATTTTAATTAATTTAAAATTATAAAAAAAAAAAGATTTTAATTAATCTAAAATTATAAAAGAATATTTATAACTTACGGTTATTAAAAATTTTATATAACTTTATAATTTTTTTTATATTTAATTATTCGTTTTTATTCTTTAGTTATTAATTTAACTTACTTTTTTACTAAGTAATATATTTTTTATTTAAAATTAATTGTTTTTATTATATAATAACGGGGAATATTTTAAAAACTTTTTAACGGATATTTATTAAAAATCTTATTATTATTTGTAAATTAAAACCCCGTGCGTTTTTTTATATTATTATATAAGAAGTCCGTTATATTTTAATAATTTTTTAATTAATAAAACTTAATACGAACAAACGGATATCAGTATAAAAAAGTTTTAATAACGGAAAATTATAAAAAAAAAGATTCTAAAAAATATATTTAAAAAATATTTTAGTTACGAAAAACTAACAAGCGGATGTTTTAAAAAACTTACTTACAAGTTATAAAACTTAAAATTAGAAAACAAGAAGCAAAAAAACAAATAATAACAAATACTCTTATTATAAAACAATTATAAAAACAAATTAAAAATACGATTATAATAACGAATCTAGATATTATATTTTTAGTTTTTAAACTTTAAATAAAATAACAACTACTTTTAAATAACGAGTTTATAAAAAAAGCTTTAAAAGATTTAAATAACAACGATTTTAATAACGATTTTAATAATAAAAACTTAAACGAAAAAGAATTTAAAAAAAAAAAAAAACCTTTTGTCGATTTTAACATATAAACTTACGAAAAATCGACTTAAAATTACAATATTTAAACAATTAAAGAATTAGTACTACTATAATAAAATATAACAACTTTATTTAAATTAACAAGTAAATAATTAAAACAAATATTATTATTAATAATACGAATATTTAATATAAATATAATAAATATTAAAAAATTTAAACTTATATTTTTTAAAGTTTATAACGGAACTACAAACGTTAAATTGTTTTTTATTTAAACACGTTTATATATAAGTTAATATATTAGTATTATTAATATAAACGTTAAAAAAATTATAATAACGGCGCAATTTTTAACAAGAATAGTACTAGAATAATTTAAGCTAATTTTGAAAAACTATTTAAAAAACATAGAAAACGAACGAAAACTAGAGATTAAAAGAATTTTCGCAATATATTCCGGATTCGAGAATTATATAAAAAACCTGTTCAGTAACAAAAAAAAAACAAAACATGTTAAAAAATTACTATATTAGTTAAAATAAATTAAAAACGTTATAATTTATATAATAAAGTTTAAAAAACTAACAGTTATTTTAAAACTGCCCGAAATAGTACTATTTATTTTATTTTTTAATAAATTAAAAACCTAAATATAAAACGAGATATATTAAAATAACAAACTAATAACGTTCGGTAAATACGTAAAAAACATAATTACAACGGATAAACGATCGTTTAATAAATATATAAATAAAAAACGAACAAATATTACGAAAACTAAATATAGAATTTAAAAAACTTAAATAAAACAGGAAAACTTGGGGAAAAAATTATTAAAAATAAACGCGGTATAAAAACAAGTATTAAAAAATATGTCTAATGTAGAATATTTTTAATATAAAAAAAAAAATATTATAAACGTTAATGTTTAAGTTTATAAAAAAAAACAACTTAATATTAACGAAAAGGAGTTTTTTAAAAAAAGGCGTAAAAAACCCGAAAAACCCGAGTTGTAAAGATTTATAATAACGATAAAAACGATTAAAAAGTTTAAAACGTTTAAAATAATACCGAGATTTACGAATATAATTTAGAATCGGAATTAAAACGTACGGTTATTATATATATAATAATATAAAAAAACAACTTTATTTTAAACGAAAAAAAATGTTCTAATTATAGCGATTTAAATAAAAAAACTTGTAAATATTACCTTAGATTAAAAAAATTAATAAAATAGATTAACTAAAAATATTATTGTTATATTCGATTTAAAAATTATAAATTATATAATAAAAATTTTAAAAAGGTAACTCGGACCTTATATAAAAAAATATATTAAATATTTTATAAACGATTTTATTATTATAAATAATATTAACAAGTTAAAAAATATATTAATTAAAAGTCCTTTAGTTAAAAAAATATAAATAAAAAAAAAGATTTATATAATTATAACGAAGAACTATTTTATACCGTATTATTTAAAATTTATAAAATCTATTTTAATATTAATAAAAATAAAAAAATAATTAGTATAAAATATATATATTATATTTTTGTTATTTATAAATTATATAAAATATAATTTAAACTAAAACTTAAAAAAAATTACGAAATTAAAAAATACGAACTATATAACTATTTATATAATAAAATTTAATTATACGATAAAATACCCCGTATTTATAAAAAACATTTATATATTTTTATAAATAAATTAATTATAATTAAAAAATATATTTATAATAATAAAATTAATAAATATAACTTGTATTTTAATTTTGGACTACTATTTATAAAATAAAAAACCCCCGTTTTATTAATACCCCGAGTAACGTTAAAATTATTACGATTAGAAAAAACTATATAGCGATAATACGGCTATTAAATTAAACAATAGTACGAATATATAAATAATAAATATTTTAAATATACGATAATAAAAACAAAAGTTTAAAAAATAACTTTATAAAATACGAAGTTAAAAAACGAAAACGGTTCTTGTTATTAAAACAATAAAAAACCGAAAATATAAAAACTTTACGAAAAATACGATACGGTTTACGAAAACAAATAAAAATCGAAATAAAATATAATAAAAAAAAATATCGGATATTAATAAACTTAAAATCTAAAATCGACTTTATTTTATTCCGAGTTATTAAAAAAGATCGTATATTTTAAAAATATAAAAACAAATCGTATAAAATTATAATATTTAATAAAAACAAATTAAGTTATAATAATAATTATATGTTTAAAAAAACTAAATTATTCGATATATTAATATAAAAATATAAAAAATAAATTATATTTAATATTGTAAATATTTTTAATTACGACGTTATTTTCGGAATAAAATAATTAAAAACTAACGACCCGATAATTCGATAAAAAAATAAAACGATAACTTAAGATATTAAAAATATTAATAAAATATAAAAAACAATAAAAAAAATTACAATATTAAAAAAATACTTATTATATAAAAACTTGTTTAAAATATTTAAAAAAAACGAATTATTTAAACACGGATTTTAAAATTACCGGATTTTATTAAAAAAAAAATACGAACTTAAGTTATATTAAATTTATTATATAAGTTTTAAAAAGTTTAAAATTTTATAAAAATATATATAAAAAAATTTAAAACAAAAGTTTATACGCGAATCGGAATTATTATATAATTACCCGGTTTTATTAATATTAAAAATAAAAAACGGAAAATAAGCCCGAAATAAAAAAAAAAACCTAATATAACAAGTAATAATAAATTATCGTTTATTAAATATAATTATAATCCCGAACGGATATTTTTTAATTTTTTTTATTATAATAAAAAAAAATATTAATTAAACCCGATAATTTATTATATTCGATATTTTTAATAAATACTACGTTATTAAAATAATAAAAAAAAAAAAATAAAAAACTATTATACGAACAGTTTATAAATTATATAAATATATAGTTATATTTTAAAAATTACGTAATATTCTAACAATTTTTTAACGTATAATAATAACAGTATTCCGGAAGTTTTTAAATAAATTTGTATTTGTTTATTTTAACGATATTTTTATTTATTCGAAAACTTTAAAAAAATACAAAAAACATATAATAATAGTTTTAAAAAAACTTTAACGAGCGAAATTATAATTAAACGTAAAAAAATACGTATAATATATTTAAAAGATTAATTTTTTAAGATTTATTATTACTCCCGGGAAAATTTAAATATAAGAATTAAAAA
>MU390474.1:0-17372 GCA_022578715.1 Nemania sp. FL0916
TTTCGGTTTTTTATCGTTTTAATAATAAAAACCGCTTTTGTTTTTTAATTTCGTATTTTATAAAACTATTTTTTAAACTTTTGTTTTTATTATCGTATATTTAAAACATTTATTATTTATATATTCGTATTATTATTTAATTTAATAATTATATTATTATTATATAGTTTTTTTTAATCGTAATAATTTTAATATTGTTCGGAGTATTAATAAAACAAAAGTTTTTTATTTTATAAATAATAATCTAAAGTTGAAATACAAATTACATTTGTTAATCTTGTTATTATAAATATATTTTTTAATTATAATTAATTTATTTATAAAAATATACGGATGTTTTTTATAAATACGGGGTATTTTATCGTATAATTAAGTTTTATTATATAAACAATTATATAGTTCGTATTTTTTAACTTTGTAATTTTTTTTAAATTTTAATTTAAATTATATTTTATATAATTTATAAATAACAAAAACGTAATATATACACTTTATATTAATTATTTTTTTATTTTTATTAATATTAAAATAGATTTTATAAACTTTAAATAATATAATATAAAATAATTTTTCGTTATAATTATATAGATCTTTTTTTTCGTTTATATTTTTTTAACTAGAAAACTTCTAATTAATATAATTTTTAATTTATTAATATTATTTATAATAATAAAGTCGTTTATAAAATGTTTAATATATTTTTTTATATAAAGTCCGGGTTGTTTTTTTTTTAAAATTTTTATTATATAGTTTATAATCTTTAAATCGAATATAACAATAATATTTTTAATTAATTTATTTTATTGATTTTTTTAATCCAAAGTAATATTTATAAGTTTTTCTGTTTAAATCGTTATAATTAAAACATTTTTTTTCGTTTAAAATAAAATTGTTTTTTTATATTATTATATATATAGTAACTATACGTTTTAATTCCGATTTTAAATTATATTTGTAAATCTCGGTATTGTTTTAAACGTTTTAAACTTTTTAATTATTTTCGTTATTATCGTAAATCTTTATAACTCGGGTTTTTCGGGTTTTTTACGCCTTTTTTTAAAAAACTTTTTTTTATTAGTACTAAATTGTTTTTTTTTATAAACTCGGATATTAACATTTATAATGTTTTTTTTTTTATATTAAAAATATTCTACGTTAGATATATTTTTTAATATTTGTTTTTATACCGCGTTTATTTTTAATAATTTTTTCCCCGGGTTCTTTTGTTTTATTTAAGTTTTTTAAATTTTATATTTAGTTTTCGTAATACTCGTTTGTTTTTTATTTATATATTTATCAAACAATCGTTTATTTGTTATAATTACGTTTTTTATATATTTACCGAACGTTACTAGTTTATTATTTTAATATATTTTGTTTTATATTTAAGGTTTTAGTTTATTAAAAAATAAAATAAACAGTACCGCTTTAAATAGTTTTAAAATAATTATTAGTTTTTTAAACTTTATTATATAAACTACAGTATTTTTAATTTATTTTAACTAATATAATAGTTTTTTAATATATTTTGTTTTTTTTTTATCGTTAAACAAGTTTTTTATATAATTTTTAAATCCGGAATATATTACGAAAATTCTTTTAGTTTTTAATTTTCGTTCGTTTTTTATATTTTTTAAATAGTTTTTTAAAATTAGTTTAAATTATTTTAATATTGTTTTTATTAAAAATTACGCCGTTATTATAATTTTTTTAACGTTTATATTAATAATGTTAATATATTAGCTTATATATAGACGTGTTTAAATAAAAAACGATTTAACGTCCGTAGTTTTATTATAAACTTTAAAAAATATAAATTTAAATCTTTTAATATTTATTATATTTATACTAAATATTCGTATTATCGGTAATAATATTTGTTTTAATTATTTATTTGTTAATTTAAATAAAACTGTTATATTTAATTATAATAATATTAGTTTTTTAATTATCTAAATATTATAATCTTAAGTCGATTTTTTATAGGTTTATATATTAGAATTAACAAAGGGTTTTTTTTTTTTTTTAAATTTTTTTTCGTTTAAATTTTCGTTATTAAAATCGTTGTTAAAATCGTTATTATTTAAATCTTTTAAAGCTTTTTTTATAAACTCGTTGTTTAAAAATAATTGTTGTTTTATTTAAAGTTTAAAAACTAAAAATATAATATTTAGATCTGTTACTATAATCGTATTTTTAATTTATTTTTATAATTATTTTGTAATAAAAGTACTTATTGTTACTTGTTTTTTTGTTTTTTATTTTCTAGTTTTAAGTCCTATAATTTATAAATAAGTTTTTTAAAACATCCGTTTGTTAGTTTTTCGTAACTAGGGTATTTTTTAAATATACTTTTTAAAATCTTTTTTTTTATAATTTTCTATTATTAAAACTTTTTTATACCGATATCCGTTTACTCGTATTAAATCTTATTAATTAAAAAACTATTAAAATATAACGGACTTTTTATATAACAATATAAAAAAACGTACGGGGTTTTAATTTATAAATAACAATAAAATCTTTAGTAAATATCCGTTAAAAAGTTTTTAAAATATTCCCCGTTATTATATAATAAAAACAATTAATTTTAAATAAAAAATATATTATTTAATAAAAAAGTAAATTAAATTAATAATTAAAAAATAAAAACGAGTAATTAAATATAAAAAAAATTATAAAAATATATAAACATAAGAAATAAAAGTCCTACTATTTATAACTAGATTACAACGAGTTAGGTAAGCTCGGTTTATAATAATTTTAATAAGCTTAGCTTATAGTAAGTTTAATAAGCCCGGTTTACAATAAGCTTGGTGATTTATTACGTAATTACGAACTAAAAAAGGAAGGAGGGGAAAGACGGGCGCACCCAGAGTGGCCCGTTCTTTCGACCGTACTAGAGCCTGTCTCGTAATACTAGACATGTTTTAAGTAATATTTCGTAAAAAAAAATCTCCTCGTATATATATTTATCGTTTTTTTTAATTAAAATTTAATAAAATATATTAAACAAATCTATTTTATTATTAGATTTTTTTTTAAATATAGCGTATTTTTTTTTTATTACGTAACTCGATAATTAAAATTCCGACTTTTTTACGTAAATATAAAATCGTTATTAGTATTTTATTAATCCGTCGAAAAAATTATTTTTTTAATAACTTTTTTATTAAATATTTTTTATATTTTATTATTATATAATAAATTTAAAATATTTTATAATATCGTTTATATAATAAATTAATAAAATCTTCGGATATTATAAAAATATTATTATAATAATAACTTTCCGTTATTAAATAAGTTATTAAATCGGGCTAAACTGGTTTAATAGTTGTACTTATTTTTACTATTATAGTTTTTTTAGTTCGGAAAATATCGTAGATTATCCGTTTTCGTTTTAAATCTCCGTTTATGTTTTAGATTATTTCGAAAGTAGTTTTTCTAAAGTTTTTTTAATAATTAAGTTTTAAAAATTCTAACCTTACTTTTTTTTTAAAAATAGTTTTCGTTATTATGTTTTTAATTATTTTTTTATTTATTTAATAATTGTATTATTTTATTTCGTATTCCGGGATATTTTATAAGTATTATTTTTTTTCGGGCCAATTTTTACGTTTTTTTTTCTCGAGTTTAGCTTTTTTTTTAATCGATTTTAATTTTATAAATAATAATTTTATTTTTTATTCGTTATTATAAAATAAACAAACGTGTTAAATATTATAATTATATTTTTTTTATTTAATATTTTACGATTATTTATTATTTAAATATATAAAATAAATCTTTTTTAATAAATATTTTTTATATTTATATTCGGTTATAATTTTTAACCGATTTAAAGTTAGTTTTTTTATATTTACGTATTATAACTTGTATTTTTATAATTAAATATAATATATATATCTTTTGTCGATTTATTTTAATAAACGTTTTATTTTTAAATAATAATTACAAGCTTTTTTAATCGTATTATTATAAATTAAATAGTTGTTTTTTTTAAAATCTTTATTTTAGTTTATATTTATAATTATAAGTAAAAATTTTTGTTTTTCGAATTTTTTAACTCGGGTAAATTATATTTATTCCGAAAGTTTAAACTCCGAATTTAATTATATTTTTATATTTTTTACTTATTTTAATTATAAAATTTTTTTACGTTAATATTTATTTATTTTTTTTTATAACTTTATATTTTTTTTTTTTAATCGATATTTTTTTACGTAATATTTTTTTTTTTTATAATTAAAATATTTTATTTAAAATAAGTTTTATTATAATAATACTTGTTTTAATTTCGTAAATTATTATTAAATAGTTTTAACTTTTTTTAAACCGGGTTTATTATTTTTCGTATTTTTTTTTTTTTCGGTTTTTTTTTCGACGAATTTTTTAAAATTTCGTCGGTTAATTATTATCGTATTTTTAATATATTTGTTAAATTTTTTCGGCTTATTTTGTTTATATAAGTCGTTTTTAATTTAACTTTTTAATTTATTATAAAAAGGGTAAAATAGAACTATTTCCGGTAATTTTAAAATTATAACTAGTTTTTTAAATTTTATAACGTAATTTATAATATTTTTTATTTATCGTTATTAATAAAATTATTTTTTTATTTGTTCGGTTTTTTTTATATCCCCGAATAAAGTTTTTATTTTTTTTTCGAAATTTTCGTATTTTTCGAAAATTTTTTTAATCTCGGGTTTTAATTTTATTAAAAACAATATTTTTAAAAAGTTTTTTAATATAAGTTAGAATTATTTTAATATTGTTTTTATTAAAAATTAAAAAACTATTATTATTTTTAAATTTTCGTTTATAATTATTATTATATATTATTTTAAATAAAGTTTAATTTAAATTAAAAAAAATTCTATTTTTGTTAATCTATTATACGATTTTAAAAATATTAGTTTAAAACTTTTAAAATTAAATAGTTTAAATATAATATTTAATTTTAATAATAATAAAAATAATAATAATGTTTTTTTAAATTAGTTTTTTTTTAATTTATTTATAATTTTTATAATTATTAAAATTTAGCTAAATTTAATAAAAATTAAAATTAGAAATGTTATTTTTAATATTAAATTTTTAAATAATTTAATAAAAATTAAATTAAAAATCTAAGTTTTAGGTTTTTAAATTATTTAAATAATTAATATTTTTTAATTTATTATTTTAAATATTTTAAATTATTCTGTTTTTTTTTTTTTTTTTTTTTTATTTTCCGTTTCGTTTTTTTCGTTTTCGTTTATTTCGTTTTTATTTTCGTTTTTTTAGTTAATTTTAAATATAACTAGTTTTAATTATAATTCTTAATTTTAAACTATTATTATTTTTTATAATAATAATATCTAAATTAATTATACCGCTTTTGTTTTTTTAATAATAAGTATTAATTATTTATTTTTTAATATATTTAATTAAACTTTTTATTTTTTTATTTTTTATCCGCGGGTTTTTAATCTTATAATTTTATTTTATTAATATTTTGTTTTTTAAAACATTAACTTTTTAATTTTATTAACAACAAGGATTTTCGGGATATATTTTTTTAAAAATTTATTAATAATCTCGTTATTATTAAAATTTTTTATATTTATATTTGTTTATTATATTAAATTTTATTAATTAAAAAGTTTTTAAAATATTACGGACTTTTTATATTTTAATATATCGGATATAAAAAACAATATTAAAATTTTAATTTATAAATAACAATAAGGTTATTAATAATATTTATAAAAAAAGTTTAATAATATTTTTATTATTTGTTTAATAAAATATACTTAAAAATAGTTTAATAATTATATTCGTATCCGGGTTTAAATTATAATTTTAAATTAAAAACTAAAAAACAAAAATAAGTAATTAAATATAGGAATAAATAAATATTTATATAAAAAAACTTTAATTACCTTTTTCCGTACTAATTTTTTTTTAAATTATTATAAGCTAATAAACTTAGATTACTATAAACTAATAAACCTAGATTGTTACGAACCAACAGGGAAGAGACCCATTAGGCAGGCCTAGCGCGGGGTGCAACGGTCAGAAGAACCGAATAAATAATAAAATAAACGAATATACACGTAAAAAGGTGTATAAGCACGTGATCTAGGATCACGGTACTAAAAATAATCCAGAACTGGGATTATTTATAAGGAGTAATCTTTAGTCGGGATTACTCGATTACTAGTAAGCTAGTAATCTAAAGCTTACGTTTTAAAAAATAATCGGAACTTTATTTATTTAAAAAAACGAAAAAGAATATTTATATAACTTATAATAATTTTTTATATAACTAGTTATTTTTTTTTCGTTATTCAATTTAAGTTTTAATTAGTTTTTAAAATCTAATTATCGGGAAAAACCTTTTAACAATCGAATTTTTTATTAATATATTATTCTAATTTATTTAATATCTTATTTTAAATATAAACCAACTTTAACCTTTATTAAAGCTTACTTATATTTTATAAATATCTTTTTATAACGATCGTTATATTTTAAATAACTTTGTTTAAATACTAAATATTAAATAATAGCGGAAACACCCGAATCGATATAACAACTTAACAAAATACAGCGTAATTAATTAGCTAATTTTAAGAATACATCGGCGTTTTAAAAAAAGAAAAAGATATATATACTATTACCTATAGTACTAACTACAAGTAAATAAAACAGGTTATAAAAGCTGTATAACAAACTATAGTAGTAGCTATTAGTAAACCAAAAGGTTCAATATATAAACTAGTTAGACCCGAGAAATTTAACAATAACAGCGGAAAGATTCGAGGATTTCTAACGAAGATGAGGGCATACCTTAAGTACTACAAAGGGATCTTTAAGGACTACGAGGTCTTCGAGACCAAACTTAAAAAGATGTTCGGAAACCCGGAAGAGAAACGACAAACCGAACGAAAACTCTTATCTATAAAATAGAAAAGATCAATATCTAAATATACCGTCGAGTTTCGACAAACAATAACAAAAACGGAATAAGATAACGATAATATTTTTATAACGTTATTCTATAACGGACTTAAGGACGAAATTTAAAACGAACTAGTACGAGATAAAAAACTTGATAATTTTACGGAATACGTTATTAAAACAATTAAGATTAACAATTAATTTTACGAACGCAAAATATAAAAAAAAAATCGAAACAATTATATAATAAAAAATAAATTAAATATAAAAAAAAAAAAAACAACTAACACTTTATATAAAACCGAACTAAGATTTATAAAACTTAATATAATAAATAAATAAAAAAACATACAAAATAATTTATAAAATAATAAATTAAAAGATTTTAAAAACGTTAAATGTTATAATTACGAAAAAAAAAAATATTACGCGAACTGTTATCCCGAATCTAAACGTATTAAAAAAAAAATACTTAAAAAGAAACAAATAGTTAAAATAAGTTAAAACAAGCATTAAGTTAATATTATATATTTAAACATAATAATATTAAAAGTACTTAAAATTCTAAACGTATACGAAAATTACGAAACTTATAAATTAAAACATTTTTATATTAAACATTTAATTATAATATACTCCTAAAAAACGATTTAGTACGGATATATCTACAGGTAAACGGATAACTATAAAACATATTTAAAACAAAAGTACGAAATATATAAAAACGTTATACGATTTTATTACTTATATTTATATACGATTAGATTTTAAAAAACGAAAAAAACAAGTTATATTTATAACTAAAGCGGGAAATATAACGAACATTTTAAAATTATTAGTTTATAATAATCGGATATTTCGTTAACCGGAAATTAATAAACTATAACGGACAAAAATAACAACAAAAATATAAAAAATACCGATATTAACAAATTAAAAAACTAACCCGAGGGCGAAGAATATTTAAAACATAAAAACTATAAATACGAACGATATTTATATTAAAATTACGTAGAATAGCTCGAAAACGCAGTAATTAAAAACGTTTAATAAAAACATGTTCGATATAATACGAAAAAAAAAAACGAACTCGGAAAACAAAGATTTAAAAACATAATATAAAAAGAATTATACGATATTAACAATAGAATAATCGAATATATTTTAATTAAAATCTAACAACTAAATAATATTATAATTATCGGAACTAGCACTTTTACCCAAAATTATACGAAAATAATCAAACTTATAATATATAATTATATATACGACAATATTATAATAAAAAAAAAAAATTTATAAAACTAGAATATTTAAAACATAATAAAGTTTTATAAATTAATTATTTAATATATTAATATAGATTATATTTTAAAAAAAAACTTTAAAACAAATAGTTTTTATAACGGATTAATTAAAATATAATAACTAAACTATATTTATAAAACTAAGTTAGATATTTAATAATTATAAAACAAAATTACAAACGAAAGTATACTATATTTACCGAAGATCTAAAACGATTTTTCGAATATATTTATTTAAACGGAAATATTAAAAGTTATAAATTAATATATTACGAGTAATACGTATAATAAAAACACGATTATTAAAAAATAAAAAGATCGATTAAATATACTTTAATATAGATAAAACTAATTAAAAAGTTAACGGATTTAAATAAATCAAATTTAAAAATACTTAAAAAAATATTAAACGAGCTACTTTTTAAAAAAACGCTATATTAGTACAACAAGAATAGATAATACGAAAACTAAAAATTAAAAAACGAAAAAAAGTAGTTATAAAATACTAACAACTTACCCAATCTATTAAAATATAGTTAAATAAAATAGAATTATTAAAATTAATAATTAAAAAACAATTATTTATCGATTTACGGTATAAAAAATATAAAATACGCGTAATAATCGATATTAACGTAATACGAAGTTATATTTCTTTACGAATCGTTAATTAAATAAATATACCGTTCTATATAAAAAACGTTTTATATTTATTAAAAAGTTTTAATAATAGTCCGATAAAATATAACGATAAAATAATTAAAAAAAAAACTATAAAACTTTTAATTAATATTTAAAAACGTATAAAAAAATTTACGTTCGATATTGTTAATATCGTACAATATAATATAATTTTAAAAATACTTTAGTTATAAAAAAATAACCTATTAATAAACTAAAATACAAGCCAACTTTAATAAGTTTTACTAAAAAAAGATAATATTTTTATTAATCGTCCGAAAAACAAAATAAATAAATTTATATATACGTTAAAAAAAACAACAATATTAAAAAAACTAAAAAAACAAAATTAACAAGATTTAAGTTTTACTTAATTATTTAAAAACTTAAACGTATATTTAATTTTGATCTAATACCGGAAAAATATAAAAAATTTAACAACTTGTTCGTAAAAAAATATAAAACAATAACAAGATTATTAAAACATATAGTTTATAATTATAAAATCGAATTATTACTAAAAAAGTAACCGGGATTCTTCCTATTCTACTAATAAAACCTAGAACAACTGAAATTATTAAATAAATAGTTAAAAAAGAACTTAAAAAAAAGAACTATTATACTTTCGATATTATTAACACGATATCCTATCTTATAAATATTAAAAAAACTAAAAAAAAACAACAAACTTAAATAAAAGTTATATATAAATTATAAATATTTAAATCGAATTATAAAAAAAAATCAAAAACCGATCTTACGAATTAACAAATTACGCGATAGGTTATATAAAGTAAAATAATATATAATATTTAATTTATTAAACGTTTATAATTAAATACGTATAATACAAAAATATAAATAAAAAATAGTATTTAATACATTATACGGACTGTACGAATGTTTAATTATATTATTTAAATTAACTAATATATTAACAACTTTTTAAAAAATAATTATTATAATATTATAAAAATTTATTAACAAATTCGTTATAATATACTTTAACGATATTTTAATTTATTTAAAAATATTAGAAAAATATAAAAAATATATTAAACAAGTTTTAGTAGTATTACAAAAAGTAGATTTATTAGTACACCTAGAGAAGAGTGAATTTTATAAATAAAGGGTTGATTTTTTAAAATTTACTATTATTTTAAAAAAAGTACAAATATAAAAATCCCGAATTAAAACAATAAAAAACTAACCGATACCCTAAAATGTTAAAAATATTAAATCGTTTATAAACTATATAAACTATATACGATAATTTATTAAAAATTTTAATAAAATCGCGGTATTTTTTACGGATTTTATAAAAAAAGATCGAAAGTTTTAATAAATAAAAATTAAATAAGAAACGTTCGACAAAGTTAAACAAAAAATATTTAAAAAACTAGTACTATAGTTACCAAACCTAAACTAAAAATACGAGATCGAAACGGACGTGTGTAATAAATTAATAAACGGACAATTTAATTAATAAAATAATTAAAAACGATTATATCTTATTATATTTTTTTCGAAAAAATTCAACGGATTTAAACTAAACTATTAAATATATAACAAAAAACTAATAACAGTTATTTACGTATTTAAAAAATAAAAGTTATACTTTAGCAAAACAAATTACCCGATTAAAGTTTACTTAAATTATAAAAATCTTACGATATTTATAATAACAAAAAAATTAAACAAATAACAAATATAATAAACAAAGTTTTTATCGGAGTTTAATTTCGAAATTATATACGTTAAAAAAAAGGAAAATATTAAAACTAACATTTTTAATCGAAAATACGAACTTAAAAAGCACAAAAAACGAAAATATACAAAACTATTATTATAAAAGAACGTAGACGGTAATTTTATACTAGTAATAATATAGATAGATATATTTTTTATTAAAGAATAGAAAAAACGATTATAATAACAAAGTAATAATAGTAAAATTATTGTTTTAGTTATAATTAGGAAAGAATTCGTAAAAAAATTTTACGAATATTTATTTTATAAATATTAAAAATTATTTAAAATTTACGAACGATTTAAATAATAATTTATAAAACTAGGAATAAAAAGAATTTTCTAAAAAATGATCCGAGAATATAATATTTATAACAAATCTAAAATAACAAAATATAAACTTTATAAGTTTATAAAATTTATTAAAATATTAAATAAAGTTTAAAAGATTATTATATTCGATTTTATAATAAAATTACTAAAATTAAAAAAACCGATAACAAAAGCAAAATATAACTTTATTTTAGTCGTAATAAACAGATTTACGAAATATACTAAATATATTTTTTATAAAAAAGTAATATTAATAAAAAAACTAGTATACGTAATAATCCGAAACGTTATTAGTTAATATAGACTATTAAAAAAAATTATTACTAATAAAAAATAAACTATAATATTAAAATATTTTTAATTATTTATAAAAATATTACAGATTAAATATAATATAAATACAGCTTATTACCTTTAGACAAACAGTTAATTAAAAAAAATAATATAAATAATAACAGTTTATTTAAAAAGTTATATTAATTTCGAATAAAACAATTAAGTTAAATTATTACCCATAGTTAAATACGTTTATAATATATTAGTTAACTAGGATTTAAAGATATCGCTATTTAAAACAAACTACGGATACAATTTAGAAAAAATTAACATTAATATTAAAAAAATCGTTATATTATAAAGTGTAATCGATATAAAAAAACTTATAAATATATAAAAACGATTTTAATAATAATTTTTATTTATATAATAACGTATAAAAATATATTATAATAGTAAATAATCGTTAAAACTTTTTTTAAAAAAAAGGTAAAAAGTATATTTATTACGCGGAAAAATTAAAACAAAAAGATTAAACGAAAAACTCGATTTTAAAAAATTAAAACTATTTAAAATCGTAAAAGTTTTATTAAATCTAAATTATCGATTTTTACTATTAAAAATAATATAAATATTTAAAGTTGTTTATATTTTATTATTAAAATTAATACTAAATAACGTTAAACTCGAAACTAAAATTTAAACCGAATTAGAAAAAAAATACGAAATTAAAAAAATACTAAATTTACGTTAAACAGACGAAAATATTAAATATTTAATTAAATAAAAAAAATATTTACATATATATAATATTTAAAAATTTATAAAACATTTAAAAAACGTAATTTAAGTTGTTACGAGTTTTTACCGTTAATATTTTAATTAACCCAACCGAAACTAAAACTTAAACCGAAAATCGATTAATCGATATTATTAAAAACACTAAATTATAATAAGTTATTAATAAAACGTTATTTTTAATCGTTTAAAATAAAAAAAATATTATTTTTTTTATCTAATTTAAATATATTACGTTTAAAAAGTTTATTATTACGACGTTTTATTAAAACGCGAGTTTTTCGGATACGTATAAAACGATTAACAGTTTTTATTAATTTAAACTAAAACGCGGCTAAACGTTTATAAAAAAATAACAAATTATTATTTGTTTTTTTTTTTTTACGATTTAATTTTTTTTATTAATTTAAAACCCGAAATAATAAAAACATTATTAATATATTATTATAAAACCGATTATAACGAATATATATTTAATAACGAAAAAATTTATCGGATATTTAATAAGATCCCGATAAATTATATTTAAAATAATAAATATATAGTATATTTATTTTACGATTGTTTTTATTAGTATACCGGTATAAAAAAGAACGTTCGATAATAATATTACGCGATTTTATAATACGATCCGGTATAATTAAAAAAAAACATAAAAAGAAGATTTACTAGAAAAGAAATTATTATAAATAATAATTTTAAAAAAAAAGGTATAATATTACGAATTAATAAAAAAAAAACTTATTAAACAGGCTTAACGTGGGGTATAACGGTTAAAAAAACCGAATAAATAATAAAATAAACAAATATATACGTAAAAAGGTATATAAACACGTGATTTAAGATTATAATATTAAAAATGATTTAGAATTAGGATTATTTATAAAGAGTAATCTTTAGTCGGGATTATTCAATTATTAATAAACTAGTGATTTAAAACTTACGTTTTAAAAAATAATTAAAACTTTACTTATTTAAAAAAACGAAAAAAAATATTTATATAACTTATAATGATTTTTTATATAACTAGTTATTTTTTTTTTATTATTTAATTTAAACTTTAATTAGTTTTTAAAATTTAATTATCGGGAAAAACCTTTTAACGATCGAATCTTTTATTAATATATTGTTCTAATTTATTTAATATCTTACTTTAAATATAAACTAACTTTAACCTTTATTAGAGCTTACCTATATCTTATAAATATCCTCTTATAACGATCGTTATATAGATTATTATAAACTAGTAAACTTAGATTATTATAAACTAATAAACCTAGATTACTATAAACTAGTAAGCTTAGATTACTGTGAATTAGTAAACTATTATGTAATTATGTACCCCGACTAATACATGCCTTAATATTACATCTTTCGAAATATATTCTTTTATTCCCCGCGTTAGGCCTGCTAACGGGCCATTCCCCTCTTGTTAGGTTATAATATATAATTAATTAAAATTAAAAATTTTTATTAATTTTAATAAATTTTAAAAACCGGTTAAATTATTTTATAATTAATATTTTTAATATTTTTTATAAAACATATAAAATTATTAATAATTAAAAAATTAAAAATTATTAATAATAATAATAAATAATAATAATAAATAATAAATAATAATAATAAATAATAATAATAATAAATAATAATAATATAAAATAAATAATAATAATAAATAATAATAAATATAAGTTTTAATTAATAAAATATAATAAAATTATTAATTAAATGATTTTTTTATAATTTTATTAATTAAATTATTAAAATTAATATTAAAATTAATATTAAAAATTAATTTATAAAATAATTATAATTATTTATAAATATTTATAAATAATTAATTAAAAAAAATCATTATTTAACTTATTAATTAATTTAAAAAACTTAATTAATTTAACTTAACTTAATTACTTATAAGTTAATTAAAATATTATTTGATTTATAAGGAGTGTTGTACAGAGTTCCGGGCTAAACGAGGAAAGGATTATATGTTGTCCCCGGCTGTACCGGAAGAGCACGTCTAGGATGGTGTTGACGAATTTGTTATGCTCCATCGCGTAGGGGTCCATCTTCCAGTCGTCTGTCTCGAAAAGCATTGGGTATTCTATGATCAGTAGTTAGCTAGTCTGGTGATGCCCGCTTCTATGTAATAACGCTTTTGTGGGGGAACAAGGGGACCTAGTGACTTACTTAGTTCGATGTCGAAATTGACTGATTCCGGCAGTTGTCTGAGTAGTTGGCGAAGTGTTACGAACGGCTCATGGATGTGTGACCCTCGGATATTAGGCTTCGAGCCGTATGTTGAGTATTCAAAGGTTTGCTGCATGCGCTCTAGAAGCGCGGTCGTTCTATGATCGTGTGACGCGGAGAGTGATCGAGAGCGTCTGCGTTGCGTTGGGCGAGGCCGGTCTTGTTCATCCCACGGGAAGCGTGCAGCACGAGCTTCTTCTTCCTCCTGTGCGGGAGATTGCGCCTGACTCAGAGCCGTAAACTGTTTCGGTCAGCGTTGTGGACAGGAGGAAAATGGACAGAAAGAAGACGTACCTGAGCGTAGGAAAGCGTGTGCATTGTTGCGTCTGTCCCAGTCTCGCTTACCAGGAAATCATAATAGATAACCGGCACGAAATCTTTCGTCACCTGGATGTTTATTGCTTGTTAAGATCAAGCATGCATTAGGGCTTATAACTCATTAAACTATAAATCGCGGAAAGTTAGTTCATAATATAAATACTTGATATAATAATATATTTATTATTAAATAATAATAATAAAATATTTATATTTTTAAATTATTATTATAATAAGTAATTAAGTGTAGTTATAAAACGAATTTTAAAAACGTAAATTAATTATAAAATAAAAAAGAAAAAGAAAAACGGAGCTATAAAACTAATTAAGTCCTTTTTATCCTTATTATAACTAATTAATAAGTTATAAAAATTAAACTTATTAATTAAATATATATAATTATTAAAGTTATAATTATTATTACTAATTATAATTATAATTATAATTATTATTATTATTATTATTAATACAAGTTATTAAAATAGCCGAAATTATTATAACCTTTTATAATTTTTTAAATATTAAAGAAACGTATAATATATAAAAATTATTAAAAAAGTCTTTATTTTCTTAATTACTTTTTATTTTTTAATTATCTTTTAATTTTAAATAAATTAAATAGTTTAAACAGCGGTTTAAAATAATTAAGTTAATATTACTATTTAAATTATATAAAAATAAAAGTTAGTTTATTCGTAAAAATTAAACTTATTATTGGTTAAGTTTTAAAATCGAACAGGTTAATAAAAGTAATTTGAACGCGTTAATAAAAAAAAACTAATTAATCGATTAGTTAATAAGTATAACTATTTATAATTATTTATATTAATAAGTTTAAGATTATCGGATTAATTAATTATATAATTAACGTGCGGAATAATAAATTAATTAACTAGTTTTATTAAATAATTAATAAAATAATAATATAATTAATAAATAAACTTTTTATTAAAAAGTTAAAAAATAATATATTTAATATAAGAACTTAATAATAATTAAAAATATATTACGGATTAAAACCGGTTAATTTATTAATTTCGAATTTATAAATAAATTAACTAGTTATAAATAAATTAATTAATTAATTAAAAAGTAAGTTAAAAGATCCGTAAAATTGAAAAAACTAATAAATAATTATATTATAAAATAATTAATAAATTAATAAATTTATAATGTAAATTAACTAATAAAGACGAAAAGTAGTTTAAAAAAATAAAACTTACGGGGTTAAAAATTAATAAATCAACGAATTAAAAAACTGTAATTTAAAACGGAAAACAAGAACGGGGTCGTAATAAATTAAATTCGAATGCTTTAAACCGAATAAAAAAATAAACAAAATCGTAATTAATTTAGTTCGCGTGTGCCTTAATACTGAACTTATAATCATTTACCGAAATAAAAACGTAATTATTTTTTATTTTGTTTTATAACGAATAAAAGTTTTAAATAAATTTAAACGATAAAAAATTAACTTATTAATAACGCGATTCGAGTTATATTGATCCGAAATAAAACAAGTTTTTAAAAATAAATAAATAATCGTACTTTATTAAGTTATCGTAACTGTTAAACGAAAGTAAAAAACTTTTATTTATTTTTACAGCTGTTAAAACGAAAGAAAACAGCTTTTTAATTTTAATTTATTAATAAGCCGAACCGGATCTGTTAAATATATAAAACTACAATTAAAAACTTTTATTATTTTATAATACGTTTAAAGTTTATATTATTAAAATCGTTTATATAAAAATAATAAATTAATAATAATTTCGAATATTTAAAATTAACGATAAAAAAAATAATATTAATATATAAAATTAAAAAAAGTTTTATAATTAATAAAACCGATTAATCGTAAAATAATAATAAATAAAATAAATTAAAGTATTTTTATACTTAATTATAATAATAATATACTTATTATGTTTTAATACTTAACCGGGAAAATGTCGAAAAATTAAAATTAACGATTTATAAAAAACTAATTTTAACGAACTATTAAAAATTAACTTATTAACGCGATCCGAAGCTTTTAAACAGCACGGTTCGAATAAGAATACTTTGTATAATTATTAATTATTAACAGTTAATAAAAGGACTTTATAATCATTACGGCGGGTAATTAAACGTGGCTGTAAAACGAATTTTAAAAATATAAGTTAATTATAAAGTGGGGAAGAAAAAAAAAGACGGAACTACGAAGCTAGTTAAGTTTTTTTTATTTTTATTATAATTAATTAATAAGTTATAAAAGTTAAACTTATTAATTAAGTATATATAATTGTTAAAATTATAATTATTATTACTAGTTATAATTACAGTTATAATTATAGTTATTATTTATATAACTATTAATATAAGTTATTAAAATAATTAAAACTATTATAATTATTATTATATTAAAATACGAAAAAATATTATAAATTTTTATTTAATTTATATAAAATAAGAAAACTTTATATTATAATAATTTAAAATTTTTAAAGATTAATTATTATAATAATTTAAAATAATTTAAAATAATTAATTAATTAAACGAATTTAATATAATATATATTTATAATTAATTTTTTAATAATTAAAAGTTTTATTTATTTAAAAAAAATTAAAAAAAATAAAAATTAAATATTTTAATATTTAATTAAATATATAATTAATAAATAAAATAATTATAATTATTAAAACTATTTAATTATAAATATTAAT
>MU390475.1:0-17163 GCA_022578715.1 Nemania sp. FL0916
ATAACAAAACTTTGTTTATTATTCAATATTTTAATATAAATTGTTAAAAAATATAACTTTTTAATTAATAATAAAATTAGTTTTATTAAACTTGTTTTACACTTTTTATAATTTATAGTTTTTTATACAATTTAATTATTACGGATTTAACTTATTTTAATATATTATATTTTTTATTATTATATTATTTATAGTTATAACCTTTTTTAAAAACCGTTTTATTTATTTTTTTATTATTTTATTATTATTTTTTAAATTAATATATATTTTATAATTATAATAAATTAAAACAAAATTATTAAACGTAATTTTTATTTTTTTAAAATAAATTATTAATATTTATAATTAATTTAATATTTTTAATTTTTATTATAATTATAATAATAATAATAAATTTATAAAAATAAAATATAATTATATTTTATTATATATTTAAAAAAATAAAATATTAAATCGATATAATAAACGTTTTTTAAAAAATTAAAAAATTTCGTTAAATTATAAATTTATAAAAATCATTATATTTTTCGTATTTTTAACAAGTTTATTATTTTTAATAAAATTATAAATTTTTAATATTATATTATAATTTTAAATAAATTTTTTATTTTAAAAAAATCCGATATTTATAAGATTATTAATAATTTGTTTCGAATTTAATTTAAAAAATAAATTTTTTAAAATTTAATTTATATTTATATTTTTAAAATTTTAATAAATATTATTAAAATTCGAAAAATAAATAAAGTTTAAATTATTATTATTATTATAAATTTATTTTATTATAATAAATTCGATATTTTATATATTATTAATAATATTTATTATAATTTTATTCTTTTATTTAAATTAATTTTATTTTTTTTATTAATTTAAAATTTATAAATATTATAAATATTTTTAAAATTAAAATTTTATTAATAATTTATTTTTTATTAATAATAATTATAATAATAAGAATTTTATTAATTTTATTAAAAATTATATTTAATAAACGTGTTTATAAATATAAAATTTATAATAAATAAAATAATAAAAAAAATATAAATTAAAAAAATCGGAATTTTATAAATTAAATAAAATAATTTAATAAATTTTATTATTATTATTATTATTATTATAATTTATAATTTATTATTTCGTATTTTTATTAATATTATTTAAATTATTATTTAATAAACGCGTTTATAAATATATAATTTATAATAAATAAAATAATAAAAAAATATAAATAAAAATAATCGGAATTTTATAAATTAAATAGATTAATTTATTTTTTAAAAAAAAACTTATAAATTATTAATATAAATAATTTTTTAAATTAAATATTTAAATTTATTAAAATATAAATAATTATTTATAATTTTAATAATATTAAAATTAATTTTTAATTTTTAATTTTAAAAAATAAAACGTAAAAAAATTATTTATTTATTTTTTTTATATAATAACGTTAAAATTAATAATATAAATTTAATAAATATTAAAATTAATATTATTATATTTAAAAGTTATTAGCCGGAACTTTGTTATAATTAATAAAAATTACTAGTTAAAACTTTATTACAACTAGTAAAAGTCACCGGTTAAAACCTTATAAGTTGTAAATAATAAAAGTTTTTAAAACAATCTTTTTTATTAAGTCCGTATTATTAGTTTTACTAGCTTTAACGTTATTATATAAAAAGAAGTAAGTAGAAAAACTTCCTACGTTCCGCTTTTTAAAATTAAAAATTAAAAAAATTAAAATCAGTTTAAAAAATAAAAAAATAATTAATAATATTTAAAAATTATTAAAATTTTTAAAAAAAATAAAAATATAATAAATATTTTTTTAAATAAATATTTATATTATATTTTATAAATAAATTAAAATTTATAATAATTTATATATAAATATAATTTTTAATTAATATATTTTTAATTTTTAATTTTAAAAAATAAAACGTAAAAAGTTTTTTTATTTATTTTCTTTATATAATAATATTAAAATTAATAAAATTAATAATACGGATTTAATAAAAAAAATTATTTTAAAAATTTTTATTATTTATAATTTATAAAATTTTAATTAATAATTTTTATTAATTATAACTTTTAACAAAATTAAAAATAATTAATTTATAAAATAAAATTTTCGAACGTTACGTAAATAATTAATATAATATACTGTTAATTAAATAAAAACTTAAATTAAAAACTTTAATTAAAAGTTTTAATCGTAAAACTTACGCGGTTATTAAAACAAATAAATAAAAACTTGTTTTTACGTTATTTGTTTATAAAATCTCCCGTTCCCGCTTTTTTTTATATGTATAAACAACTTTAATAATATTAATTAATTTATACGGCTTATTAAATAATTAAAAAAAACATGTATAAATAAAAATATATTATATTATTATATAAAAACAAATTAAAACAAACTATAATAATTTTATTACATATAATTAAAAATTTAAAAACCGATAAAAAATTAATAAAATTATAAATAATTTATTTATTAATTATTTATAATATTATAACGTTAAAAAATTTAATTAAACCGGAAGTTATAAATTTATTCCGTAATAGTTTTAAAAACCGGCTCGTATAAATTAAAACTATTAAATTTTTTTAAAAAAAAGTTTTTAAAAATTATAAATTATACGTAATTTAAAAAACTAAAATAACGATTAACTCGGTTTTTTTAATTAATTAAATTTTAATATAACCGGCGGATAAATCGGGTTATAAATTAATTAAAATTAAACGGAGTAATTATAAAAAGACGATATAAAAAATCGGTTAAATTCGGAAGTTTAAATTAATTAAATTTAAAAATTTAAATCGGTTCGGTTTAAAATCGTAATCGGTTTAATTTAAATTCGAAATCGGTTTTAAAAAAAAAAAATAATTAAAAACTATTATTTAAAAATAAAACAATAAAAACATAATAAAGTTTTTTTTAAATAAATATTTATATTATATATTATAAATAAACCGAAATTTTTAATTAATATATTTATTTATAACTTTTATTTAAAATATTATTTTATAATAATTTATAAATTTAAATATATATTTAATTTTTTATAATTTATTAATTTTATTTATAAATATTAAAATAAATTATAATTTTTAATTAAAAATAATTATAATAAATAATTTAAAAATTAAAAAAAAAATTATAATATTTATAAAAAAATAAATTAAAAAAAACGAAAATTTTATAATTAATTTTATAAATTATAATATTAAATTATAATATTAAATTATAATATTTTTAATTATTAATTAAATAAAATTTAATTATATAATATATATTAATATATTTAATTAATATATATTTTAATTTTTTAAATAAAAATAATTTAAATATATTATTTTTTAAAATTTATTAATTATTTATAAAATTATTATAAATTATTATATTAAATCTTTTATATTTTTATATTTTTTAATTTAAAAATTATAACGTAATAAATAAATAATTAAAAAATAATAAATCGCGAATTATTAAATAATTAAATAATAATTAAAATAATATTAATAAATTAATATAAAATAATATAATTAATTTTAAAAACGATTATAATAATAATTAATTTAAAATAATAATAAAAAATAAAATATTTTTATTAATGTTAAAATTTAATAAAAAATAATTATAAAACGATTATTTAATAATTAAATATATATTATTATAAATATTATAATTAATAAAATAAAATATAAAATTTAATACGTAATTAATAAAAATATTTAATTTAATAATTAATCGTATTTTAAATAAAAATAATATAAAAACTTTTATTTTTAATTATAAAAAATTTGTATAAAACGTTATAATAATTAAAATAAAAAATTAAATAATTATTATTAAAAAATAATTAATAAAAATTAAATTATAGTAATATTATTTAAATTATATAAATATTAAAACAAATTATTTTTAATATTTAAATTAATTAAAAATTATATTATAATATATTAAAATATAAAAATACCGAATTAAAAATTATATTAAAATTTTTTTAAAAATTTATTTAATATAAAAATATAAATTTTAAATTTTTTATTTATATTTCCAGAATATAATTAATAAAAATACGTTAAAAAAAACGTTATAAAATTTTTTTTAAATAATAAATTTTAATTTATAAATTAAAAAAAATATTAATTCGAAAATAACGTTTAATTAACGTTTAATTATTAATATAAATTATAAAAAAAATATTAAATATATATTAATTTAATAATAAGTTTTATTAAAAAACGTTATAATTATTTTATACGAAATAAAATAATAATAAATACGTAATAAAACAAATTAATTAAATTATTAAATAAACGATTATATTTTAATAATTTTTCGAATTAATAAATATAAATTTAAAATATTTAAATTAATAATTAAAAAAAACGAATTTATAATTAAAACAATTAAAAACTTCGGTTTATTTATAATATATAATATAAGTACTTATTAAGGGGAAAGCTTTATTATGTTTTTATTGTTTTATTTTAAATTAAGTAGTAGTTTTTAATTATTGCTGATTATTTTTCCACTTTTTAAACTGACTTCGATTCCGGACCGAACCGACTTAAACTCCGAACCGAACCGACTTTCCGTATTGTTTTTTCGCTGTTGGCCGGCTTGTTAACCTGGGCATCTTAAAAATAGTCTTCTTTTAACTAATTTATAACCCGACTTATCCGTTAATTGTACGAAGATTTAATTAATTAATAAAACCGAGTTAATCGCTACTTTAGTTTTTTAAATTATATACGAATTATAATGTTTAAAAACGTATTTTTTAAAAAATTATTAATTTTAACTCGTACGAGCCGATTTTTACAATTGTTATAAAACAAATTAACGGTTTTTAATTCGATTAAACTTTCCGAGGTCACGATATTATAAATCGTTAATAAATAAATTATTTATAACTCGGTAAGCTTTTATTCTTCGTTTAACTTTTTAACCGTACGCGGTAAAGTTAATACGGCTTGTTTTAAGTCGTTTTCGTACGAAAACATAGTTTTTGTTTCGTGCGGATTAATTAGTGCTACCAGGGTTGTTTGTGTGTATAGGAGGGAGCGGGAGCAGGAGATTTTATAAGCGGCGTAAAGGGGGTTTTATTTACTTTCTAGGTTTTAACAGCTACGCAAGCTTTACGATCAAAGCTTTTAATTAAAGTTTTTAATTTAAGTTTTTTTAAACTTAATTAACGTTCGGAAACTTTATTTTATAATTAATTTAAAAACTTTGTTTTATAAGTTAGTTATTTTTAACTTTGTTAAAAGTTATAACTAATAAAAATTACCGGCCGGAATTTTGTTATAATTAATAAAAGTTATTAATTAAAACTTTATTACAACTAATAAAAGTTACCGGTTAAGACTTTATAAATTACAAGTAATAAAAGCTTTTAAAACAATTTTTTTTATTAAGTCCGTATTATTAGTTTTATTAATTTTAACGTTATTATATAAAAAAAAATAAATAAATAAATTTTTTACGTTCCGTTTTTAAAAATTAAAAATTAAAAATTAAAACAATTAAAAATAAAATATTAATTATAATAAATTTAATTAAATAATTAAATTTTTAAAAATGTTAATATTATTATTATAAAAAATATAATTATATTATTAAAAAATATAAAAAAAAAATTAAAAAAATATAATAAAAATAATTATAAAATAATTAATATTTAATTTTTTATATTTATATAATTTAAATAAATTTAAAACGTTTATATTAAAATTAATTAATCGGACGTTAAAAAGAATTAAAATAAAATAATATATTTAATTTATTTTAATTAAATTTTTTTAAATGTTTAATTTAAATAAACTGTTTAAAATAACGGTTATTTTTTATTTTAAAAAAAACCGGTTATTAAAAAACGTATTAATAAAAATAAATATAAAAATTTAAATAAATATTATATATAAAAATTTAATTAGAAAAAACTACGATTAATTAAAATTTAAAGTTTCTTTTTATTAAAATTTAACGAAAAAATATTACGTTATTAAAAAATATACGAAATAATATTAAAAATAATTAATATTAATAATATATATAAATTATTTATATAAATATTTTTTATAATATATTATAATTTATTAATATTTAAATTTTTATTATTTAAACCGGGTATAAAAAAATTAAAAATTATTTTAAATATAACGTTTAATAATTAATATTTTAATAAATTTAAAAAAATCGATTTAAAAAGTTCGTTAATATAATAATTAAAAACAAATATATTTATATTATTAATTTTATATATATAAAATTAAAAAACGAACTTTTATTTAAAAAAATTAATAATAATTTTAATTTAAAAAAAGTTTTATAAATCGATTTATTTAAATATTTATAAAATTTTTACCGAATATATTTTAAATAAAAAATTAAAAATTTTTAATTTTTAAAAAAATAAAATATATTATTAATTTTATTAAAAAAATTAAAATATTATTTGAATTTATTTATTTTATAATAAAAATTTAATAAAAAATATTTAAAAATATTTAATAAAAAATTAATTATTAAAAAAAAATCTATTATTTAAAAGTTAATGTTAAAATATTTATATTATTTATATTAAAAAAAATAATATTATATAATTATATATTAATTATTAAAATTTAAATAAAATTATAATTAAAAATTATTATTTATTATTTTTAATATTAAAAATTATAATTTAATTAAAATTTATATAAATATTTTTTAAATTAAATTTATAAAACGTTTATTATTATATTTATATTAAATTAAAAACCGAATAAAAAATTATTTTTTAAATATAATATAATTATTTGAAATATATAATAATATTATTTAAATTTATTAACGTTTTTATAATTTTTTAAATTTATATATATATAATATTAATTATATTAATCGATTATAAGTTTCGGTTTATTTATAATATATAATATAAATATTTATTAAAAAAAAAGTTTTGTTATATTTTTATTATTCCGTTTTTAAATAATAGTTCTTAATTATTATTAATTTTTTTTTATTTTTTAAACCGACTTCGATTCCGGACCGAACCGATTTTAAATCCGGACCGAACCGACTTCGAATCCGGATTTAATTAACTTAAACTTCTAGATTTAACCGACTTTAACTTTTAAACCAAACCGACTTTCCGTATTATTTTTTCGTTGTTAACCGGTTTATTAATTTAAACGTTTTAAAAATAATCCTTTTTTAACTTATAACTCGATTTATTTATTAATTATACGAAAATTTAATTAATTAATAAAACTAAATTAATTATTATTTTAATTTTTTAAATTACGTACGATTTATAATTTTTAAAAACTTTTTTTTTAAAAATTTAATAATTTTAATTTATACGAACCGGTTTTTAAAACTATTATAAAATAAATTAACGATTTTTAATTTAATTAAATCTTTTAACGTTATAATATTTTAAATAATTAATAAATAAATTATTTATAATTTTATTAACTGTTTATTAATTTTTAATTTTTTAACCGCATATAATAGGGTTATTATAACTTGTTTTAATTCGTTTTCGTACGAAAACATAGTTTTTATTTATTATTAAAGTTGTTTATATATATATAAAAAAACGGGAACAAGAAACTTTATAAGCGGCGTAAAAAAAAGGGGTTTTATTTATTTATTTTAATAACCGCGTAAGTTTTACGATTAAAACTTTTAATTAAGGTTTTTAATTTAAATTTTTTAAAATTTAATTAATATTAATCCGGAAATTTTATTATTTAATTTAAAATTTTTATTTTATAAACTAAATTAATAAAAATTATTAACCGGAATTTTATTATAATTAATAAAAATTATTAATTAAAACTTTATTATAATTAATAAAAATTATTAATTAAAACTTTATTATAATTAAAAAAAATATTAATTAAAACTTTATTATAAATAATAAAAGTTTTTAAAATAATTTTTTTTATTAAGTTTATATTATTAGTTTTATTAGTTTTAATATTATTATATAAAAAAAAATAATTAAAAAAACTTTTTACGTTCCGTTTTTTAAAATTAAAAATTAAAAAAAAAATTAAAAATATTAATTAATTATATTTATATAGTTTATTTATGTTATAACGAGTAGTTAAACATAGTTATACAATTAATTCTAGAAAAATATATAAATTATAAAGTAGGGAAGAAAAGAAAAAACGGGCTACGAAGCTGGCCGCGGTCGAGCCTTTTATCCCCTTCCCTATTATAACTGTTAATAAGCTACGGAAACTAGACTTATTAAACAAATACTTATACTTATTAAAGCCACAACTATTATTATTAACCACTGCTACAATTATAGCTATTACTTATAACTATTAATATAAGCTATTAAAGTAATTAAAACTGTTATAACCTTTTATAATTCTTTAAACATTAAAGAAACGTATAATATATATAAATTATTAAAAGAGGTTTTTGTTTTTTTTAATTAACCTTTTATTCCCTAGTTATCTTTTAATTTTAAATAAGTTAAATAATTTAAACGGTAGCTTAAAACAGTTAAGTTGACATTGTTACTTAAATTGTATAAGGATAAAAGTTGGTTTGTCCGCAAAGATCGAATACGTAATTAGTCAAGTTCTAGGACCGAACAGTTTAATAAAAATAGTTCGAACGCGTTAATAAAAAGGAAATTAATAGCGTAATAAGTGTAGTTATTAATAATTACTTGTGTTAATAAGTTTAAAATTGCCGAATTAATTAATTACGTAATTATAACGTAGAATAATAAATTGATTAATTAGTTTTATTAAGTGCGTAAAAGAGCAGTAATATAATTAATAAGTAAGTTTTTTATTAAAAAGTTAAAAAATAATATATTTTATATAAGAATTTAATAATAATTAAAAATATATTATAAATTAAAAACGGTTAGTTTATTAATTCAAACTTATAAGTAAAATTAACGGATTAATAAGTTTATAAGTTAATTAATTAATTAAATAATAAGTTAAAGATTTTAAAAGTTAAATAAGTTATAAAGTAATTATATAATAAATAAAATTAATAAATTAATAAGTTTATAACGCAAATTAATTAATAAAATTAAAAAATAGTTTAAAAAAATAAAGTTTACAGAGTTAAAAAATTTAAAAAATTAATAAATTAAATAACCGCAGGTTAAAAAAATAAAACGCCGGGTTAAATTAAAAAATAAAACAGGGTCGTAATAAGTTTTAATTCGCGTGTATTTTAATACGAATTTATAATTACTTATTAAAATAAGAATATAATTGTTTTTTATTTAATGTCGTAATAAATAAAATTATTAAAAAAACATTTATATAAAGTTGTAATTTTTAAACAAAAGGGTTATTAAAATAAGACAGCTTTTATTTTTATTCGTAATTATTAAACAAGTTTAAATAGATTTAAACGAGTAAAAAATTAACTTATTAATAGCGCGATTTAAACTACGCTAGTTTAAAACAAAGTAAATTTTTAAAAGTAAATAAGTAGTTTGTTTTATTAAACTATTATAACTGTTAAATAAAAAATAAAACGTTTTTATTTATTTTCGTAGTTATTAAAACGAAAAAAGCGGTTTTTTAATTTTAATTTATTAATAAGTTGAACCGGATTTATAAAGTATATAAAATTATAATTATTAAAGATTTAATTATTTTATAATACGTTTAAAGTTTATATTATAAGATTCGTTTATATAAAAATAATAGTTTAATTATAACTTCGAATATTTAAAATTAATAATAAAAAAAATAATATAATTATATAAAAACGAGTTTTATAATTAATAAAATTAATTAATCGTAAAATAACGTAATAAATAAAATAAATTAAAATATTTTTATATTTATTTATAATAATAATATATTTATTACGTATTAATATTTAACCGGGAAAAAAATAAGTATAAAATTAATTTTAATAATTTATAAAAAACTAGCTTTTTAACAAAATATTAATTTATTAACGCGATTTAAAACTTTCGAATAATATAATTTAAATAAAAATATTTCGTTTAATTGCCGGTTATTATAATACGCCGTTAATTAAGTTTAAAAAAATTTAAACTAAAAACTTTAATTAAAAACTTTAATCGTAAAGCTTGCGTGGTTAAAACAGGTAGATAAAACCCCTTTTTTACGCCGCTTGTTTATAAAGTCTCCCGTTCTCGTTCCCCCTTACACACACAAACAACCTTAACAGCTTAGTAGAACTAATAACCTGGTTCGAATTATACGTATAAGTTAATTTAAAGCTTATTAAACGGTTAAAAAAGAGACACGTAAATAAAAATATAACATGTTTTCGTACGAAAACGAACTCGAACAAATTATAATAGTTTTACCCCGCACGATTAAAAATTTAAAAGCGGAAATAATCCCGATTTTCATAAATTTATAAAAAATCTATTTATTAACGATATATAATATTGTTATTTTAAAAGACTTAATTAAACCCGAAATCGTTAAATTTTACCGGAATAAGTTCGAAAAAGCGATTATTCGATCCGAAATTAAAGTATTTTTAATTCGAATTTCGAAACATTACGATATAAATTACGTATTTCGGAAAATTATATTAATAATCGGTTTTATTTTACTCGTTTAATAAATTTTCGTACGACCGGCAGATAAGTCGGGTTATAAGTTAAAGGAAAATAATATAAAAAATCGGTTTAATTCGGAAGTTTAAATCGGTTAAGTCCGGAAGTTTAAATCGGTTAAATCCGGAGTTATAATTAGTTCGGTTTAAATTCGAAATTAATTCGGTCCGGATTTAAAGTCGGTTTTAAAAATAAAAAAAAGATTAATAATAATTAAAAACTATTATATACGGAATAATAAAAATATAATAAAACTTTTTTTTTAATAAATATTTATATTATATATTATAAATAAACCGAAATTTTTATTTATTATTATTAATAAAAATTTTTTTTTTAAATATTTATTTAAAATTTATAATAAAATATTTTTAAAAATATTTAAATATAAATAAAGAATTTAATATTTTTAATATTTTATTATTAAATATTTTTATAAATTTATATTTTATATAATTAAAAATATAAATATTATAATTTTTTATTATTTTAAATTATTAATAATAATTTTTAATTTTTAATTTTAAAAAATAAAAAATAAAAAGTTTTTTTATAGTTTTTTTTATAATAACGTTAAAATTAATAAAATTAATAATATAAATTTAATTATAAAATTATTTTAAAAATTTTAATTATTTATAATAATATTTTAATTAATAATTTTTATTAATTATAATTTTTAATAAAATTAAAAATAATTAACTTATAAAATAAAATTTTTAAATATTATATAAATAATTAATATAATATATTATTAATTAAATAAAAATTTAAATTAATAATTTTAATTAAAAGTTTTAATTATAAAATTTATATAATTATTAAAATAAATAAATAAAAAATTTTTTACGTTATTTATTTATAAAAATTTTTATTTTTATTTTTTTATATATATAAATAATTTTAATAATTTTAAATTAAATATATATTAATTAATTTATATAATTTATTAAATAATTAAAAAAACACGTATAAATAAAAATATATTATATTATTATATAAAAACAAATTAAAATAAATTATAATAATTTTATTATATATAATTAAAAATTTAATAATTAATAAAAATTTAATAAAATTATAAATAATTTATTTATTAATTATTTATAATATTATAATATTAAAAAGTTTAATTAAATTAAAAAGTATTAATTTATTTTATAATAATTTCGAAAACCGGTTTATATAAATTAAAATTATTTTATATTTTTTTAAAAAAAAATTTAAAAATTATAAATTATATATAATTAATTCGGTTTTATTAATTTTATTAATAATAATTAATTATTAATATTTATATTTTTTTAAAATAAATAATAAAAATATAATTATAAATTTTATTAATTAATTTAATATATAATATAAATATATTTAATATATTTAAATAACTTTTTATAAAACGTTAATTTATTTTATATTATTTATATTATTTAATTATTTTTATAAATTTTTTAATATTAAATTTTTATTTTAAAATTTTAATAATTTATTAAAAAATATAATTAATTAAAATAATTTTCGCGAATCTTTTCAATATATTTTTATTAATTTTTATATAAAATTAATATATATAAAATTAATATTTATTTAAAAACAATCGGTTTATTTATAATATATAATATAAATATTTATTTAAAACAAAATTTATTATATTTTTATTATTTTATTTTAAATTAAATAATAATTTTTAAGTATTATTAATTATTTTTTAATTTTTTAAATTAATTTCGATTTTAAATTAAATTAATTTTAAATTTAAATTTAATTATTTTAAAAAAAAAAATTTTTAATTTAAATTTTAAATTAAATTAATTTTTTATATTAAAATAATTATTTTATAATTATTTTATTTAATTTTAATTTATAATTTAATTTATTTATTAATTATATAAAATTTTAATTAATTAATAAAATTAAATTAATTATTATTTTAATTTTTTAAATTATATATAATTTATAAATTTTAAAAAAAATTTTAAAAAAATTTAATAATTTTAATTCGTATTAATTAATTTTTAAAATTATTATAAAATAAATTAATAATTTTTAATTTAATTTAAATTTTTAATATTATAATATTATAAATAATTAATAAATAAATTATTTATAATTTTATTAATTTTATATTAATATTTAAATTTTTAATTATATATAATAAAATTATTATAATTTATTTTAATTCGTTTTTATATAAAAATATAATATATTTTTATTTTATATAAATTAATTAATATTATTAAAATTATTTATATATATAAATATAAATAAAAAAATTTTTATAAATATTATATTAAAAAATTTATTTATTTATTTTAATTATATAAATTTTATAATTAAAATTTTTAATTAAAATTTTTATTTAATTAATAATATATAATATTAATTATTTATATAACGTTTAAATATTTTATTTTATTATAATTAATAAAAATTATTAATTTTTAATTTTTAATTTTAAAAAACAAAACGTAAGAAGTTTTTTTACTTATTTTTTTTTATATAATAACGTTAAAGTTAATAAAACTAATAATACGGACTTAATAAAAAAAATTGTTTTAAAAACTTTTATTATTTATAATAAAGTTTTAACCGGTAACTTTTATTAATTATAATAAAGTTCTAGTTAATAATTATTATTAGTTATAGTTTATAAAACAAGGTTTTTAAAAGAATAAAGTTTTTAAACGCCGCGTAAATAATCAATATAACACGTTATTAACTAAGTTTTAAAAAACTTAAATTAAAAATTTTAATTAAAAGTTTTAATCGTAAAATTTGCGCGGTTGTTAAAACAGGTGGATAAAAACCCTTTTTTACGCTGTTTGTTTATAAAGTTTTTCGCTTTTGTTCTTTTTTATACATATAAACAACTTTAACAGCCCTGTAGAACTAATAGCCTAACTCGAATTAAACGTATATTAATTAATCCGTACGAAATAAAAACTATATTTTCGTATAAAAACGAGTTAAAATAAGTTATAATAGTTTTACCGCGTGCGGTTAAAAAGTTAAAAGTTAATAAAAAGTTAACAGAATTATAAATGATTTATTTGTTAGTTATTTATAATATTATAACGTTAGAAAGTTTAATCGAATTAAAAATTATTAATTTATTTTATAATAATTTTAAAGACCGGTTCGTACGAGTTAAAATCGGTAAATTTTTAAAAAAGTACGTTTTCGAAAGTTATAATTCATACGTAATTTAAAAAACTAAAGTAATAATTAACTCGGTTTTATTAAATAATTAAATCTTCGTACGACCGGTAAATAAATCGGGTTATAAGTTAATTAAAAAAAGATTATTTTTAAAACGCTTAAGTTAACAAGTTAATTAATAACGAAAAAACAATATAAAAAGTTAGTTTAGTTCGAAAGTTTAAATCGGTTAAGTCCGGAAGTTTAAATCGGTTAAGTCCGGAGTCGCGGTCGGTTTAATCCGGATTTAAAATCAGTTCGGTCCGGATTCGAAATCGGGTTTAAAAATAAAAAAAAAAATTAATAATAATTAAAAACTATTATTTAAATACGGAATAATAAAAACATAATAAAACTTTTTTTTTAATAAGTATTTATATTATATATTATAAATAAACCGAAGTTTAAAAATTATTATTTAAAATTTTATTAATTATAAATAATAAAAATTTTTAAAATATTTTTTTTTAAAATTTATATAATTAATTTTATTAATTTTAACGTTATTTTATAAAAAAATTAAATAATTTTTTTATATTTTATTTTTTAAAATTAAAAATTAAAAAAAAATATTAATTTATTAAATATTAAAATTATTTAATATATTTTATAATATAATTATTAATTAATTTTAAATTTTTTATTTAAAATTTTTTATTTTTTAATATTATTTTTTTAATAAAATATAAAACGAATTTTTTAAAAAAAAAATAAACAAAAAAATATAAATATATTTTTTTAATAAAATTAATTATAATTAATTTATAAATTTTAATATTAAAATATAATAATTTTTTTAAAAAAATAATCATAATAAATTTATTAAATTTTAAATTAAAAAATATATTAATTATTTATAATAAATTTATAATTTATAAAAAAATTTATTTTATTTATAAATTTAATTTTTTTTTTAATTTTTAATTTTAAAAAACGGAATATAAAAAACTTTTTTATTTATTTATTTATATATAATAATATTAAAATTAATAAAACTAATAATATAAATTTAATAAAAAAAATTGTTTTAAAATTTTTTATTATTTATAATTTATAAAGTTTTAATTAATAATTTTTATTAATTATAATAAAGTTTTAATTAATAATTTTTATTAATTATAATGAAATTCTTATTAATAATTTTTATTAATTACAACTTTTAATAAAGTTAAAAATAATTAATTTATAAAACAAAGTTTTCGGACGTTAATAAAACTAAAAAAAAACTTAAATTAAAAACTTTAATTAAAAGTTTTAATTATAAAACTTATATAATTAAAACAAATAAATAAAAACTTTTTTTTACATTGTTTATTTATAAAGTTTCCCGCTTTTTTTTTTTTTAATATATATAAACAATTTTAATAGTTTCGAATTATACGTATAAATTAATTTAAAAAATAAAACTTTAAACTATGTTTTTATATAAAAACAATTTAAAATAAGTTATATTAATTTTACTGCGTATAATTAAATAATTAAAAAAAAATAAAAGTTTACCGAATTATAAATAATTTATTTATTAACAATTTATAATATTATAACCCCGGAAGGTTTAATCGAATTAAAAATTATTAATTTATTTTATAATAATTTCGGAAATCGGTTTATATAAGTTAAAATTAATAAATTTTTAAAAAAAATATATTTTCGAAAGTTATAATTTATACGTAATTTAAAAAACTAAAGTAATAATTAACTCGGTTTTACTAATTAATTAAATTTTTATACGATTAACGAATAAATCGGGTTATAAATTAATTAGTTTATTATATATTAATTAAAAATCGGAATTTATAAAACATTATATTTAATAATAATAACGGGTAATAAAAAAGGTAAAAAAAGGTTAAATAAGTGTATAATTAAACGGGGTAATTATAAAAGGATAATATAAAAAGTCGGTTTAGTTCGGAAGTTAAAGTCGGTTGGGTCCGGAAGTTTAAATCAGTTAAGTCCGGATTCGAAGTCGGTTCGGTCCGAATTTAAAATCAGTTCGGTCCGGAATCAAAATCGGTTTAAAAAATAAAAAAAAAATCAATAATAATTAAAAATTATTATTTAATTTAAAACAAAATAATAAAAATATAATAAAGTTTTTTTTAATAAATATTTATATTATATATTATAAATGAACCGAAGTTTTTATAAATTTAATTTAATTAAAAATTAAAAAAATAAAAATATAAAATAATATAAAATAATATAAAATAATATAAAATAAATAAAAAATATAAAAAAATTTATTTATATTAAAATATTTAATAAAAATTTTATTTAAACAGATTAATTAATAATAAAAATTAATTTAATAAAGTTTATAAAATATTAACAAATAATATTTCGTTTTTAAAATAAAAATAAAATAAAAAAATAATTTAATTTAATTTTATAATAAAATTATAAATAAAAATATTATTTTAATAAATATATTTATAAATATAAAAAAAATATAAAAAAATATAAATTAAAAATATAAATTAAAAAATTAAAATTATTAATTTATTTTTTATTTAATTTAATTTATTTATTTATTTAATATATATATTTTATTTATATTATAATTATTAAATTTTTTAATAATTTATTATAATTTATTATAATTTTAATATTTTATTTAATAATATTAAATAATTATTTATTTAAATTAAATTTAATTTTTTTATTATTTTAAAATTTAAAATTATTATTATCCGGCCGGAATTTTATTATAATTAATAAAAATTATTAATTAAAACATTATTATAAATAATAAAAGTTTTTAAAATAATTTTTTTATTAAATTTATATTATTAAATTCATTAATTTTAATAATATTATATAAAAAAAATAAATAAAAAAACTTTTTATATTTTATTTTTTAAAATTAAAAATTAAAAAAATTATTATTATTATAAAAATTTTTATTTATAAAAATAATATTATAATTTAAAAACTTTATTTAAAAAATTATATTAAATTTAATATTATTATTCTAAATAAATGTTTTAAAAAATTAAAATATTTTATAAAATTTTAAAAATTTTAAAAAATTTAATTATTTTTAATTTATTTTTTTTACATATTTAAAATTAAAATTAATTTTTATAAAATTATTTATTAAAAATATATTTTTAATAAAATAATTATAAAATTATATAATAATATAAACAATATTTTAAATATATTTTTATTATTTTATTAAAATATAATAATATTAAAAAAATAATTAATTATTTTTATAATATTATAAAAATTAATATTATAAAAATTAATAAATTTATTAAAATAATTAAAATAATAATTTAATAAATTTAATATAAAATTATTAAAATTTTAATAATTATTTAAATAATTATAAAATATTATAATAATAAAAATT